>VZSV01000274.1:82442-99309 GCA_013398735.1 Nothocercus julius
TGCGCCGCATTCCCTCCATTCAAAAAAAAAAAAAAAAAACCAAACACTTCTGAAAATATTTTCCTGTTTTCTTATTCCTGCTCTAGTTTACTAATCCTCCCATTTGTGTGCTGCTGGCAAAACTCACACAAAATGCATGTTATTGCAACTTGTAAGTCATGAATTGACCATAAAAGGGGAGCAGAGAGAGCAATGAGTTCATGCCACTTCCCCTTTCTCTAGCACCATACACTGGGTTCATCCCTTGTCTGAAGTCTACCAGACACAGTTCCAGCTGTGAGAAGTGTGCCTGCAAGCTGAAATAGAAGTGAGAAAAAGATTCCTTAACTCCAGCCCAGCTTTAAGAAAAGACAAACTGTTCCTTAAAAAACAATAGGTCCTTTACAGCTGCCATAGGATACCAGGTGGTACCTGAACATCCCTGGAGATAAGGAAAGCTCGCTTGAGGAGTGGCAACAAAAAAGAAAAGCAAACACATATGTTCTGGTAAGGCTTTCAGTGCATTGCACTAGATGCACATAAGTGCACAAAGCCCAGAGTAGCATCCCACAACTCACCTTCCAGTGTGTTTTGCTCTGTCAAATCCACCAGTCATGAAGCTTCAGTTCAAACACTTTCTCCACTTGAAATCGTCTGTGCAGCCCTACCTTTGCCAAAATCTCTGATCCTGCAAGATCTTTTTTATGGAGACTCCTGCTGCAAGTCCCATGGATTAGGGTATTACAAAAGGAATATCATTTTTCCCTTTTGTAGATTCCTCGGTCTCTCCTAGCAACCTGCTCATGAGGCTAGGAGAGAATCTTTCACCATTAGTAAAGTATGTTAGTGCTTCTGCCTTACATCTAAAACTGATTTAAATGTGATTTGATGTGTCTCCCTCTAGATACTCAGTGAACTGAGTGATTGTTCCACCCAACTCTACTGAAAAGGACTGCAATTTTCTTGTAGGGAGGCAACTGTCCTGCCATTACACTGCATCCCACAGGATCTTCCAGAATCTCATATTGCAGATCTGATCTTCTCGCAGATCTGATCTTCTCGCAGGAGAAGGGACCGTGGGAAAGACCATTTGGAGACAGCAGTGCTGTCCAAGGTACTAGAGTTCCACTTCACAAGTGGCCCCTGCCCACAGCCTCAACCTGCACTCCAGATGGGACAGCCAGTGTCTTTCCCAAAAGGACAGTCCAGGTATTGAAGATCTCTAGAGAAGGAGGCTCCACAACCTCTCTGGGCAACCTGTTCCAGTGTTCTGTTACCTTCACAGTAAAGGAAACAGTTAAACACATTGACAAAATCTCCTCTCAGCCTTCTGTTTTTTTTTTTTTAAACTAAACACACACTCTCTCAGCCTCTCCTCATATGATAGATGCTCCATACCCCTAATAATCTTTATAGCTATACGGTGGACCCTCTCCCATACCTCCACGTCCCCCTTGTGCTGGGGAGCCCAGAACTGGAAACAGTACTGCAGATATGGCCTCACCAGGGCTGAGTAGGGGAGTGGGGATCAGATCCCTCGACTTGCTGCCAATACCCTTCCTAACGCACCCACGGATACCATTGGCCTGCTTGGCCACAAGGACACGTTGTTCATCATGTTCACCTTTGTGCCCACCAGGATGTCCAGGTCCCACTCTGCAGAGCTGCTCCCCAGCATGTCAGTTCCCAGCCCGTCGTGGTGCATGGGATCACTCCTCCCTAGGTGAGGGACCCTCCCCTTCCCTTTGTTGAACTTCATGAGGTTCCTCTGCAGCCCATATCTCCAGTCTGTCCAGATCCCTCTGAAAGGCAGCACAGCCCTCAGGTGTATCAGCCATTCTTCCCAGTTTGCATAATCAGAAAACATTCTGAGGGTGCACTCTGTCCCTTCATCCAGGTCATTGATGAATAAATTGAACAGGACTGAACCCAATACTGACCTCTGAGGGACACTGTTACCTACAGGCTCCAGCTAGACTCTGCAGCACTGAGAAAAACCCTTTGAACAGCCAGTTCTCAGTGCACCTCACTGCCTGCTCATCTAAACCACACTTCCTGAGCTTGCATATGAGGATGTTAAGGGAGACAGTGTCAACAGCCTTCCTGAAGTCAAGGGAGACAACATCCACTGCTCTCCCCTCAGCTGTTCAGACAGCCATCCCATCACAGAAGGCTCTCCCATTGGTTAAACTTCATTTTCCCCTGGATGAATCCATCCCAACTATTCCTGATCACCTTGTCCTCCACACGCTTAGAGACAACCTCCAGGAGGAGCTGCTCCATCACCTTTCCAGGGATGGAGGTGAGGCTGGGTGACCTGCAGTTGCCTGGGTTCTCCTTCCTGCCCTCTTTGAAGGCTGGCATGGCATTGGCTTTCTTCCAGTCCTCAGGCACCTCTGCTGTTCTCCACGACCTTGCAAAGATGTTAAGCTTAGCAAGAACATCTGCCAGCTCCCGCAGCACTCTAGGGTGATCCTGTCAGGGCCCATGGATTTGTGGGTGTCAGCTTTGCCCGTGGGATCTCTAACCCCATCTTTGTCAACCAAGGGCAAGTCTTTCTTCCTCCAGACTTTCTCACCAGTCTGTAGGGTCTGGGATTGCAGAAGGCTGACCTTAACAGTAAAGACTGAAGCAAAGCAGGCATTCAGTAACCCTGCTTTCTCTGTGCCTTTTGTAACCCGGGCACCAACCCCATTCAGCAGCAGACCCCCGTTTTCCTTAGTCTTCCTTTTGCTGCTGGTGTATCTGAAGAAGCCCTTCTTGTTGTCCTTGACATCTCTTACAAGAATTATCTCCAAATGCACCTTAGCCTTCTTCATCACATCCCTGCATACCCTGAGAACATTCCTATATTCCTCCCAAAGGGCCTGCCATTTTTTCCACATTCTGTATGCTTTCTTCTTCTGTTTAAGTTTCGGGAGGAGCTCCTTGGTCATCCATGCAGGTCTCCTCCCACCTCTGCCTGATTTCTTACTTACAGGGATTCACCGATCTTGAGTTTGGAGGAAGCGATGCTCAGACACTACCCAGCTCCCTTGGACTCCCCTTCCTTCTGGGGCCTTATCCATGGGATTCCTCCAAGTAGGTCTCTGAAGAGGCCAAAGTTTGCCCTCTTGAAGTCCAGGACTGTGATCCTACTTATTGCCCTGCTTCCTCCTTATTCAATTTTTAGGCTGTGCTCTTGTTGGAAACTTTTATTCTTGGGGCTTGGGGTGGCAGTGGTGCTGTTTAAGGCTTACAGTAGAAATTAATGGATTTCTGATATCTGCAGTCTCTGTGACTTCTCCAGACCGCAGAGAAGTCATGAGCCCATGCAGAATTTCAAGACTTAGCCAATTCAGAACCTGTCTAGGAAGAGGCCAAAGACTGCAGTTTCTCATGGCTCAACAAGATATTTCCTATGAAGGCCCCAGCCCAGAGCTATGCTCTTTTACAGATAAAATACAAACACAGCCACACACGGTCAGAAGTCTGTCAGTTCTCTTGGCAAAGCTGTGTAATTAACCTCAATCTCAAGGATAAATCCCCCACCAGCAGTAAAGAACACAAACCCTTCAATTAATCCCTCCACAGTTTCAACTGGAGGTTGCACTTTTCACAGTTGTTATACAGGTCATGCTAGAAGATCTGATAGTCCATTCTGACTTGCAGCTTAGTTAAGTACTTTTCTTTTAATGATACTTCCAAAGTAGAACAAAAATCCTAAAAGAGGCAGTTTTAATCAAAAGCCCTGCTACCACTGCCTGAGCTTTATGAATTAGCAAGCAAGAAATGAGTGCAAGAAGTACAAATTCACAGCTAGTTTCATTCAGCAAGTTTCACAAAACACAGCAGAACAGTCATTAAATGCAGCACTCTCTACTCAATGAGAGCAGAAGAAAAGTCTGGTGCCGAGGGAGGACCCAGGAGACTGAATTTCATTCTCATCTCTCTGCATTCACTTTATCAGAGTGCTCCTTAGCTTCCTCTGTAAACAAGGAGAATTTGTCTCTGTATGGATGCAAGACCTACCAAGTGCTTATGGACACTAAAGTACTTTCTAAAGCATGTTAAGGCCTCTGGATTTATTAAGAAGGCTATAAAGTTTGCCAAACAGCAAAATGGGATTTAACAGAGTTATCCTGCATTAACAAAAGCCCTAAAACAAACAACATCCGGACACATTTAGTCAACAAGCCCATCAAAACAGGAACAACTATAACAAAACTTGAGCCTCAGACCTTAGTCTCCTTCAGACAGTAACCATCCTTAGGAAGAAACCTGCAGCCCTAAAACTCATGTCTCCTTTTCACTTATTAAATTAGCTATTCACTGGCTGATCACTCCTCAGATTAAACCAAAAAAAAAAAAAAAAAAAAAAAAAAAAAAAAAGGGATCAATCAGACAATTTCTCCAGCCCATTCCCACTATCTAGTTCTCAAGCTTGCTCTCAGTGTGTTGGTTCCCAACACTGCAGAGAAGGGGTTTTAAAACAACCAAAAAAGCCCAGTAAAATCCTCCACTACTTCTACTCTTCAGAGAGCTAATTGAAAACATTATCCTCCACTACTTCTACTCTTCAGAGAGCTAATTGAAAACATTACAACTTAATTGTTATGGGCTAGATCTCATATAGTGAAACACAGCAAACTCATCCTGATTTCAGTTGCACTGCATTAATTTAAGAGAGATCTGGAGATGTCAAAACCCACTGCATCTCCAATGCCTTATCTAGAACAGTGTTTCTCTACCCTGCATCTTCCACAGTAATACGTAGCCCAGGAAATCTCCACTGTTGCTCACAGCCACAGGCCTGATTTCTTTCAGATAAAAGCACAAGGCAAGGATGATGATACCAGCAATGTGTTGCCTGCTACACACTGCTGTGCAGGGGCGGTATGAGGCACTGCTCTGGACCAGCAGTGGCAAACATTTGTGGTGTCTGGGACCAACATTGCTAAGCATTATAGCTCGTTGCCATTGGTACTCATTCTCATCTATTTTAAAGAGAAACTTGACTTTTGGTAAAACCCTGCAGGTTCTGGAAAACACAACAGCATGAACACATAATTATTTGGACTTTGACTAAATTAAGACAGCTGTGCTGAAAATGTGTGTCTATCAGACAACATCCATGATCTATTTTATCCACATCTCCCAGATGGAACTGAACCACAGTGTCCATTTTTAAAAGCAGAGAGGTGGTAAAAATCCCTATTTCAATGTTCTACAAGCCCACCCTGTCAGATTATGCTGACTTTTGATGAGTTCCCCTTTCCAGGCCTCTGCATATCAATACAACATCTAGTACATGAACTCTAAATTGTGTGCTGAGAAGCCTGTCCCTTGTGTACAGGTCCCCACACTGCTGTATCTTGTGTCCCAACAGTCCCTCAACACCAACAGTGATGTGAGTTACAAAACCTCATTTATCACCTCCCCCTTTTCTCTATACATCTCTATGATTGTATATGAAAAGTCCTCCCCATCCCAGCCAGTCTCCATCCATCTCTCCATTCCAATACCACTTTAAAAATATTTGAAGTGAAATGGACAGGAGGGAGGGGAATGGACAGAACCCCTCCTAATATGTGCCCAGAACTTCACACTGACATAGAATCTTAATTTGGATAGGACCTCACATAGGAAAGCACTCCTTCTATTCCTACTCTGAGCTCAGCATTGATTATATTATCAGTAGTCAACTGTGAAACATCTTAATGACCCTGATATCACACAACTTTCAAGTTTAAGCAGGTGCTTCATTTCCAGTGAAGTCAAAGCGCACATTTTAATACTTTGTTGAATCAATGTCCATAACCATTACTTGTCACAACAGAAGAGATAAGCCAAGATCAGGCTCACTAATAAACTGTTTAGCTTCCTGTTTAGCTGGATTTGTAGCAGCCAGCTGTTATCAGCACTATAAATTAAAAGTCATAAAACGATAGCTTTTTATTAATAAATATTGTCAGACATACAGACTAAGTGAAACTTTAGGTTCCAAATTGAATTCTATTTACTATTTATATTATACTCACTCCTAGAGGCTGTAAGTCAGTCAGGTACTGCATTCTTTACAGAATGGTCCTTGCCATCAAAGTCATCAGACAATCACTTTCAGGAATTTCCTAACTCTTTTGAAAACCCTACCTGTGTCTTTCCAAGCCTGCCTCCATGTCCTCTGCAATATCTCTATTTATCAATTTAACCTCTTGGCTTTAAGAAAGCTCAAAAAATAGATCAATTCGACACTTCCATTCTCTCAAAATATTACAGTGCTTCAATGTTGGGGTGACAGACTCTACAGGAGAAAAAAAAAACAGTTCTAATCAAAAATATTTTTGTTAACTTTAAGTCGGAGATCTCAAAAGCTGGATCATGGCAGTTTGAATTATCTGTACCTATCAGGTTTTCACTCACCTCTGATCTCACTCCACACTGCTCCAACCAACCTTTCAATCTCTATTCAGACTACTTGTTACTGCATCCCCTTCTTTTTTTCCTCTCTCTCTCTTTCTACTGATGCAACTTGCAACTTATTAAGGCAAAGCATAACACGGCATATGTCTTCCACTATGCTATAAAAGAATGATGAGAATAGAGGAAGAAAAGAGGTCTGGATAGAGCAAAAGTGATGAGGGATGCACAAGGGGAGGAATAGAAAAGTAAGGAAAAGTTAATGCAAGATAATTCCAGATACACAAAGACGACTTTACTGCAGAGATTGATACCAGCTTTCTTAGCACTAAGCCTGTTTGGCACAACCATCGCAGTATATGAGAAGCAATAATGCTGTACTGCACCAGAGGAAATGTCTCTTATCCCCTGCCTGAAGTCCTGCACAGTAGTACTAACCCTGGAAATACCATGGGATTATGATCCCAGCCATGTGGTACCCTCCTCGCTGCTCTTCCTGGTTCACTCTAGCCTCTGCCCTCAAGTCTTGCTTTTGAGCACAGTAAAGCTATTAAAACTTAATTCTTGGTCTTTCCAACCAGTCCTCCTCCCCACCACCTCAAATAGCAGCAAAATGAACATGCTTTTACTCTCACTCCACAAGCAATTGGGCAGCCACATTCTGCAGCCAGGGATGGCCATTCTGTTCAGACCTGCAGCTGCTCCCAGATTATCCCTTAGCCATTTTGAGTAACTGCATCAAAACAAAGTTCAGCAAGAGAAGTGGTAGACCCTGGTTATCACATTACATTTCCCCTCAGGAAGAAAGACTTTCATTCAAACATGCCCCTACTGTGCTTCAGTGCATGCAGAAAAAGGTGAGAAAAACAGGAGCCCAGGCTCCACCATCTCAGACAGAAGATGTTCTCCCTGCCCGTTGTGCAGGGCTAATTGTGCAAATGGGATAATGAAAGTCTAGAAGATAAGCAAGAATACTCCAAAGTGTACCATCCAGTAGGAATAAGAGGGCATATCCACAAGACCAGAAGCGGGAGCCAAAGCATAGCAAGTTTTAGCATCCATAGCAATCCACCTCCTAAGAGCATCCCTTTTCTCTCCACAAAACAGCAGCCTCTCTTGGCTTCCACGCCTCCCCTGCTTATCGGGGGCAACTTCATCTCTCTGCCCACCCCTGGTTTATCTGCCTGGAAAGCACCAAGGAGATCATGCAGCAGATTTTCTTTCCCAAAGGATGCTGCTCCACAAGCTGGTGCATAGGAGTGGTGCCTGGCAAGAGCAGGCTGGGCCCAAAAGCCACAAGACTGTTCCTGTTTGTCTCTCCAGTCACAGCTGCTCCCCTGTCCTTTGGAAACACACCTGTTAGTTAATCATTCCTCAGACACATTTAACTTGCTGGGGTTCTTATCAGAGAGTGCAAAGTCCAAGGGCAAGAGCTCACCAATGAACAACGCTGCCGGAAAGAGGCAAAGGGGTTACCCAGCAAGTTCTACAAAGCAGGCAGCCACACCACTCATCGCTCTGCCAGAGCAGGGCCATCTTGAGCTGGGAGATTCCTGGGCAAAGATACACTGGAAGCCAAGCCATGTCCTAGGGCTCTGTCTAGGCAAGACAGGGTAAGGGAAGACACCTGTAGCACTGTTTCAAGACAGGAGCTCTTTCATCACAGACCCCTGCACCCACCTTGCAAAGATCCCAGATCCAGGAATCATTTAGGCCTTGTCTAGTGACAAATCCATGAGGGCATGATAAGTACCTGATAACCAGGACAAGAGAGGTATAGTGAGGCTCCACTTCACTACCTTCCTTTAAAAGGTGTCTTCTGTTTTTATCACTAAGTGACCAGAGACAGAGGATGATACCAGAGCGAGAAACAGAGAAAGCAGAAGACAAAGAAAAATAAACTTAACTTTAACAGAAGACAGAAAGCCCATTGCAAGAACAACCTTCCCCACACACCATTCAGGTGGGATGTACTTCTCTGAACAATGACCAGCTCTCTCCAGGGATAACTATACCCAGAGAGCCAGGACTCATCTTCTTCTATGGTTACTGCAGCCAATGATATAATAAATGGGATGACCTACGTGGTCCCAGTGGGTCAGTCCTAGTACATCATAGAATCATAACAGTTGGAAAAGACCTTCAAGATCATCGAGTCTAACCATAAGCTCTTCAACACCCTGCCTGCTAAACCATGTCCCTAAGTGCCTCATCTACGTGTTTCTTGAATGCTGCCAGGGACGGTCACTCCACTGCTTCTGTGGGCAGCCTGTTGCCTCAGCTGCTCCTGCTTTGCTCTAGCAATAATAGGTAGGTTGTGGAGAGAAACCCTGCTTCAGTTACAGCTCCAGACAGAAAGCAGGTCCTAGGTCACAAGAGGCCAAAGAGGAGGCTTCAGGGCTCCAAGGAAGCAGCCAAAACCACAGCTGACACCATGCCTCCTCAGCCTGCATCAGGGAACTGCTGAGGTGACCTGGGTTTCCAAGTGGATTTTTTGGCATCAAAAAATCTGCTTTACCTCCATACCCTGCAAGCAACCTTATTTCCAGCACCAAAGCCAAAGTAGCCCTTTCCCTTGCTCCCTGCAGGGTCCAACCTTCTAGGAGGGCAACAAGAACAACGGGGAGCTGGTGACTGTGCCAGCTGGGTCTGTGGCCACAAAAGCCTTCACCCTCCAGGCTCTCCAGCCTGTTAGGCTTCTCCCTAGTGGGAAATACGATACAAACGCCAGTATGCATCACATGTTGAGCTTGGTGAATGCTTTTCATGCATAAACCAGCCCTAGGTCCTCCTTTTAGACTAAAGGGGAACCTCCGTTTAACCTTCCAGACAAGAGCTGCACCCATAGATCCAACTCATGGCAATAGGCCAAATACCTGTGCTCCCTACAGCATGGGAGGCCATATTAGTCAGAGCTTCCACACCCACGTCTACTCTCTAAAGGTCTCAATCAACTCACTTTCACTGCTACCTTCTCACACTCAGGTTTCACGGACCTCCTGACACATAAATACTCCCCAGTCGAAACACCTTTAGAAAGGGCAGTGAGTGCCTTTGGAATGAATCATGCTGGGCTACCTCCTCACAGGTTGCATCCAGATGTAGTCATGCTAAGGAAAGCATGGATTATTCCCATGCTTCAGACACAGCATCAAAAAAAAAAAAAAAAAAGTTCCTCTGTAAGGCTCCTGGTCCCAGCCAGCTTTTCAGCTACCCGTGAAGGGTCTAGGTCAGCCCCCCAGCTGCCTTCCCTTCAGGTTCACAGGATGGGTCTGTACCATAATCTCAAAACAGGCTTGATGGGGTTAGTGCCAGCACCTTGCAGAGCTGCCTGCTAACCTATGAATGAATGAGGAAGGGCTTTTGGATGAACTTCTTCCTCAGGCCCAATAACCAAATAACAAAGATCACAGATTTTAACAACTGGATCCCTCCAGCCACCATCCCCAATTAAGTGTCCTGCTGCACTGGCATCTCTCCCCCTATATGCTTTGCAAGCAGAAGTTCTCATGCAATCATTTTACTCCAGGAAGCAACACAGGTCAACTAGGTCTCTGAGCCACTATCATGCCTACTCCCAGCAGCCTGGTCACATATCCAGCAAGACTCCTTTCTAATCTGCTCTGACAGCCACCTCTTCTTAGCTACCTCTTACCAAAGACCCACCTGGGTCCACTCCAAGCATAACTCCTAAAACACAAACCTGTGGAAGACATACTAACAAGAATATGGTCAAAGGATCGCTCACTTTCCATGGAGGAGGCTCCATGGTTGCATGACACTCTTCCCAAATCACAACACACCTCATCTAACTCCCTAAGGGATTCAGTCTCCCACAAACTCTCCCTCCGGCCTTCTATCACTGGATGTCCTTTTTCCTTCTCTTGCCCCAGAAAAAGGATTTCTTTAGAAACTGAGGAGAAAAGGTAGACCCCACAGCATCACCACAGCTGCAAGACCACTTTTTAAGTGGCAGATTGTTCTGTACTAGCCTTGCACTGAGGAGTAAGTGAGGACAAGCGCTTAGGTGCTGGGAACCTTTCCTGCAATTTGGTCTGCTGAGATGGAAGTGGCAGCTTCCCCCTGTACCCAAGAATGCCCTCTGAGGCTTAGCCAAACTCTGCAACCCGTTGACAATAAGCTCAAGGGAACATCTTTCTTCCCTCCCTCCTCTGCCCAGATGGATGGAGCTTTGCTAACCCACAGTTTCATGTTAACTGCTGTCTTTCAGGTCTCATGCTGATTTGAGGAAGAAACTCAAGTAGGCTACAAAAGCTGGAGATAGAGGGCAGAGAGAGAACGACCAGGAAATTATCAATCGGAAAAAGGGATGGAGAGGCAGAGGGGAAAGAAAGCCCAGCCGTGGAAGGGTTAGGGGATCTGTGCTGTTACCTGCTCGGATCCAGCGCATCCTGAGCATGGTGAGAGCAGATGTCAGGCTGCTGCTGTGTCCCTGCTCTCCCCCTCTATCATTATGTTGCCTAGCTCAGCTTGTCTGGGTCCCAGGGTTGCTGTCTGCAGGCTTTTCTATTCCCCTGGAATAGAAGTGGGAGGGACAGGGAGCAGGCTAGGAGGCTGCTGCTACACTCTGGGATTTGGGTCTGTGAGGGGATTACCAAGAGGGATGGTCATGTGTTTCTGCTGTACCAGGTTCCCCAGGACCACTCTGTCACGGGCTAACTCTGATCAGCAAAGCACTCCACACAAAGCCTCTTACCTTCCCCACTGCACCAAGCAGGTCCCAGGGAAACCACCACACTGCAAAGTCCCTGCTTCCCCACCTCTCTTCTGCCTAAGGAGAGGTGGGTCTGGGCACCAGCAAAGCATCTGGATCTAAGTGCAGCAAAGATCATACTGTGCTTTTCATAAAAAGCCTGTGATTCTCCACTGCCTTTCACAGGTGCTTTCCCTCTGCCTTTGCTCTCATCCCACCTAACAGCTCCATGACAGCCCTGCAGGAAAGCCTCTCCTCAGCACAACATCTGAGCCAAGGGAAGCAGAAACTAAGGGCCAGACAGCATTCTTCGGCCTCTGGAAAATGAGTGTGAAACCTAGTACCCAAGAAAGCTATTATTCTATATAATTCAAACGAATGAGAAGCTCTGACCTGCTGTTGTTGTAAAGCTTTTCCCCATCCTTTTGCAGCTGCAAGAATGCGCACACTGTGAAACACTTGAACACAAGCCCTGCAAATGGCCCCTAGGCTTCCACTTAGATCTAAACTGGCCCTATCCCAAACTTCTGTCCATGCTGCTGCAAGCTGTTAAACAGGTACCCTCTTCCACTCAGGAGGCATTTGTCTTTCTGTGGGGAGAAAAACATCCCTCCTGCCCAATTCTGAATTCCCCAGCACATATATGCCACTTAGGCTCCCCTACCTATCTATCATACATTCTGCACGAAGACTCCATCCAAACTAGTAGCAGAGGGCAGTTGTGTCTAGTTCAGTGCCAGGGGGACTTTGCTGTTTTCCTGTGAAGTCCAGAAGTCTAAAGATTTATGTGAGATCAGTTGTCCAGGTTTCTATGGTATAGCTTCTACCTCTTAATCAGAATCATGATAAACCCTATAGCCTGTGCTCTAAAGGCCCCAGGTCTGCCCTGGGTCTACTGTCCCTCTGTCTTTTTTGCTCCCAGTTTTTCCAGTCACAAGAAATCACCAGTCTCCCCACTGCACTCCCAAGTGCGTACAAAGTCTCAAAAGCAGCTCATGGTTTTTCTGTGACTCTTATGCATACTCCTTCAAATTCCTGCCCAGCAGGAACTGAAACTCTCTGCTCAGAGCAGCCCTCTAGCTGATACCAGCTAACACCAGCAGCCAGAGACTGTCCATCTCAGTGAAGATCCTCTCTACCACTAGTCAATGGGCAGTTCTGAAAGCAGGTGATTATTCCTATTCTCTTGAGTTCATGGCTTTGCTGTTTCACATCAATAAAAATTCCACCAGTGAAGTTCTCCTGGGCTCATACTCATCACCATCATCACCAAATCCTCGTGCAGATCAGTGCATCAAGACAAGTGGACAAGGGGAAATTCATGAGTCTTGACTCTTGTTCTCTGACTTAGCCCCATCATTTCATCTTTCTGATCCAGGGAAAATGGGGCAATAGCCGAGACCTCCTCCTGTGGGTCTGCAAAATGGCATTTGCTGCTAACATATTGGAAAGTGATAGTATTAATAAACATTAATAAAACAATAAAAATCACCAAAAAAAAGCAACCAATAATGTTAGTACGCATATACACACACTCCCACAGGCAAAAACATTCACTAATACAAACATGCTGGCTGCATTGCTGATAAAATGCTTTATACTCACTTGCTTGCTCCCCGCTCAGACTTCTGTGACCCTTCAGGCAGCCAGCACAAGACGGACAGTGTAGCTACAGCAGCTCTCCCAGGCATGCACTCACAGATACACACGCAGTCATCCTACAAACATATGCCTCTAAGTTTTCCAGCCATGTGCTCTTCAAAAAATTTTCAAGGACTCAAGTAAATCTGCTTTGTTTCACAGGACTTGCACTCTCTTCTGAGTTTTCCTCTGCAACCAAGTACTGTCTCTCGCAGTGACACTTCAAGCCGGTGCTGCCAAGCCTCTAAACTTTTAGTCCCTATTTTGTATCGCCTCACATTTCCAAGTTCCCTGCTTGCCCCATCCCCATTCAGACAGCTGCCAAACCACCCATTCCCCTGCCCCCAGGCCCTGTTCTGCACATCTTTCCTGATATACATTCTTTAACAGCCTCTTATCTCATAAATTAGCGAAGAGAGAGAGGGATCCCAAATAGCTGAGCTCTGTCGTAACTGTTTCCCTTACGTGAGTGGTAGGCAGGGAGGAAGGTAAGGTTTCTAGCAGGATGCCAGCCAAGGGTCAGAAGCTTTCGACTCCCTACTTTTCCTTTGATACAAAATACAAATGCTCTAGGTAAACATTCCCAACACCATGGAAAGACCAAACTGAGCTCCTTTACCTTCCCTTCCAGAATCCTCGACATCCCAGACTCAAAATTTTCCCAGCTGTCTGTCACCCGGGGGTCCTGGGCACTAACATGTTTACTAGCTATAGTAACAACAAACAAACAACAAATTAATAATAATTAAAAAAAAAGGGACAGCAATGATCTTTCTAGCACAGAACAGGCCTGCCTCAAGAAAACTCAGAGGCCACTTTGTCAGTCTCATCTCACACTCACACCATCTTCATGCCATCTCCTAAAAGCGCATGAAGTTATTACCATTGCATCTAGAAGTCCTCCACCCTCCATTCCTCCCGGAGACTGAACATACTCTTTCCTAGTCATTCTCCCAAATCTCAGATCGCACTGTCAAGGAGCAAGCAACTACATGTCAGAGTAACAAGAACATCCTGCTTCAGCAGATACTGAGAACCTTCCTCTTGAAAATAAAGTTCTGTCTCTTCTAACTGAGGGAACCCATCTGATGAAGCCTTGCTTTCCACTAGCTGAACCAGGCAACAAGACCTGAGATTTTGGGAGCACTCTCACCTCCAAAAAAAAATGTCTTGCTCTACAGATGGATTTTGTTGTACTGTCTTTGGAGCTAGTGTAAAGCAGGATTTGGGATCAGCCCAGACACCAACTCTCTCACACACCTCAGATAAGCTGTTTAGCCTCTCTCTAGTACAGGCTGCACTCCCCAAAAGTCTGCAAGCAGAGATCAGTTAATCCTCATCTGACACTTTGAAATACCGAGTGCAATACAGGCACTAAAGGATTACTCTTAAATATGGTGGGATTGCTTACAGCAGACTCAAATCCAGTTTCAAGCAAATGAAAGGGAATTCCCAAATTGTATCAGTTTTCAGTGTACAGGGAGAAATCCCCTTAGTGTGAAAACTCCACTTAGAAGATGATCTGTGAAAAGGAAATAGATGGCACTGTTAGAGAAAGGCATGGTTTGAACACGCATTCCCCAGAAAGGGAGTGAGCAGGATCAGTTTAAAGAAGTTACAGGATAGCATGAATCAATTCCACTAATGAGTTTATCTCTGTAAATTAATAGAGTCTAACAGGCCTATTGTTCACTATTATATTACCCATTCAGAAATCATTAACCCTTTAGGACACAGAGATTCTAGCGCAAATCCGACTTCATGCTGCAAAGATAGCAATTTAAAGCACCAACCTTCACTTCCAAATAACAAAATATCAGTTTGGTTGCTTCAAAGCACTGTGATTAACGAGTGTACACAAGAGACAAGAACCCTTTTTCTTCACCTCTCTACGTAAACTGAACTAAACAGCAATCTTTCATGTTAAAACTTTTTCCTCTGTCCCTGCTCACCCTTAACTGCTACATTGCAATGCACACTGTTTAATAATACCTCAAAAGGAACATTGCTGCTCAAAGGAAATAAACAGCCATGTTGGATTCCACAATGAAATTAAGCATTCAGAGAAAGAAGTTATGTAACTGAGCAACTAAAAGAGATGAAGAAATATCCTTCAGTCCATTTTCCTCACTCTCTGTTTTCACAGGGACAGAAAGTTTTTAGCTCAATCCCTTCCTCACAGAGGCAGGCACATGGACAACAAGACAGTAAATAACAACAGGGTGTTCACAGAGGACACCAGTGATGCGCACCATGCTTAGAGGACAGGAGGCAGGTAGGACAGAACTGTGGAACTTTGTCCGAGTGTAATCCTAAAAATAAAACCAATCCCCTGAAGGCTAGGAAGAAATCAGGCTGGGAGTACATGATGAGAACCCACATGGCGAAGCTTTTCATCCTCACTAATCCTGCTCCTCCTGGGAATCCAGGATTATTGCTAGAACAAACAGGAGATGCTTTTCCCTTTGAAAGGGAAGAGATATGTTACTGAGGCATCTCACAGATGCCAGAAAGATGAAAATAAGAGGTAGGTAGCCTAAGCTTGCGTTCAACTCAAGTCACTCCCTAGAACATCTTCTGCCTGTGCCACTTTCTTCCACAGGTCAAGACCTTTCACCAGCGAGATGAATAGACTCTTCACACCCCAACCCTTTGAGCCGGTGCAGAGGAGGAGCAGGCAGCACACTTCTGAACCCTTAGCAAGTGAAGCACAGCAGGAGGACTCAGAGGAGATTCGGACACCAGGCCTGACCCATGTACACTCCAGTGAAATGGGGATTAACCCAGCACACCACTCTGCCACTTGCAACAGGACCTGTTCACACAAAGGATGGTGCAAGCAACCACATACCGCTCCTGCTTGACACACTGAATTCTCTTTATCCTCCTTTAGCATCTGCATGTCAGGAGTTTGCACCAAGCTGCAAGGCTCACACAACCAAAACCTTAATGTGGGAAAAAGCCCACCAGGCATCAAGGGGAACTAAGTGTGGGGTGAAAGGAGACAGCACCAGAAAAAGAAAAACAAAATCAATGGGCAAGACAGAGAAGCAAAAGGAAGAGTGAAATGAGTAAACAAATCCAGAGGAAGAAGCAGCCCTGAGATGATAAAGGAACAATGAGATGCATAGATGGCAGCCAGGTGCCACACATTAACACAGCTTCACAGCTTGAACACAGCAGCTCAGCTCTACAGACTCCTTTGCAAGCAACCACATACTATTCCTGCTCAACAGTCTGAATTCTCTTTATAACCACATTACCAAAATTGGTTTCAACAAAAGTTGCCGCCAGTTTGCATTTAAGTAATAGAGACACCAATCAATAGTCATATGTGACCCACAGGAGTGGCGAGCTCTGTCTGAACAACGCTGACCTACAGAAGCTGCTTAAAGAGACAGTTTTAAAGGCCACTGCTGAACACTACTGCTGTAGTATTGGCTATGTTCTAGATCAAAGGACAATTCCCCCAGTGAAAGTGTGCAATAAGTGTGCAAGCAATGCAAACATTTCCAATATGCTGTACCCCGCAGCAACTGCTTAGAAAAAAGTATAGAAGCCTCTAATCCTGAGGTAAGTAGAGAGTCTGGCTGGAGTTTGGTGGGGTGTTGTCTGTGACCCATATCAGAATCAGGAGCCTACAAGGGGGCTGTGTATCCTCTGAGAGGAGACGCACATTACCGAGGTCCTTGCTGGGGTATATGCTGGCATCCGAGGAACCATACAACAGGTTCTCTAGTCCCTGCTGCAACAGCAGCTCCTGCTCAGGACCCTTGGGACATGCCCACGGTGCTCTGGAGGATGCACCCAAATCCTGCCTAGGCACAACGGCATCAACCACTTGGAGACTTGGCATAACTCTGGGAGCGATTGTGTGGACACAGTGGCGACAATGCCCTCCTTCCTGCTCGGGTCAAAGACTACCTCCAGGCCAGGTGTAGCACAAGCCTGGCTGCAGGGAGCAGCACGGCCTCCCGTGCAGGCGAGCACCGTGCCCCAGGGGTGCCCCTTACCTTCAAAGAAACGCTGCAGAGCCTCCGTCTCGTCCACCACCTCCATAGCTGTGCCACGCACCGCGCGGCCGGGCTAGTACGGGCGCCCGCAGCGGGGCATCGCCCCCGGGCCGAGCCGGGG
>VZSV01000274.1:99644-176916 GCA_013398735.1 Nothocercus julius
CGGGCGCCGCGGCGGGGGCGGGGGACGCCCTCCCGCAGTGCCCTGGGGCCCCGCCGGCCCCCCCAGGGCCCAGGGAAGGGCGGGCAGGGCTTGCACATGCGCCGCGCAAAGTTCCCCCCCAAACCCCCTGTTTTGCCCAGCAAATCTAAACAGCAAAGGTGGAAAGTGAGGTGGAAAGTGAGCACAAACCCCGCTCTTAAAACCTGTCATCTTTCTCCCCCCTTTCAGCTATAGATGGAGGAAAAAACCTCCAGCAGCCAGGGGGAGGACAGACAGTTGTGCTTCCTTCCCCAGATGTGGCCACAATCAATAATAATGCCTTAAAAAAAATAACAGTACAGTATCTAAATGAAGTTACAGTTATCTCACCACAGTTAACCAAACGCAGAGCCCCTGCCAGCCAAAGACTGTGGGACCATTCTCTTCTGGGCAGATAAAGCACACAATGAGGTTTTGTCCATCTCCACAAACCAATTCAGAAGGGCAGATTCTCTTATATATATAAATATATTTTTCTCTCTCACACAGCTGTGCAGTGACCAATTCTTCTCTGGGGAGGGGAACAGGGAGAGGAGGGGGCTGATGTTTGGGATAGTAATAGGTCTATTATTTCAGGGTTGGAAAGAAAGAGCTTAACAGCCTTTTTTTCTTCTCTCTCTCTCCCTCACTCTCTTTCTATTAAGACAATTGTTATTCTCTGTTACCCCACACCCCTCGTTCCTGCACATACATATATTACATACACACACACTCATCTTCCCCAACCCCCCAGCTTCAGACACAAGCTGCAAGGGAAGGAAGCAAAACATTTCTCTGCTGAGATTTATTTTAGCTGTGGAGCCTGAGTGCTAACCCTGATCTAAATCCGCTCGGTTCCTTTGCCTTTGTTAGATATTAGGCCCTTATACCAGAGTTAAATTCTCTAAAACCTAGTAAGTGACCAGAGCAGAATCCAAACATAACCAGGGCTAACTCTGAGGACTGTATTTCTCTCCTCCCCCTGAGTATGCCCAGACATCTGGGGGAACTTTTTATAATTTTAGGATCAGATCTGACCTATATTCATAAAAAGTTGTTACACATACAGTAACATACTCCTCACTGTAAATGAGGGTTTTCAAAAGAGGCCCCTTAGAAATACATCTCGTGCAGTTCAACTTCTGTCAGTTTTCATCACCTTTTCCACCCGTCTTATCCTTGTGCCCTAAAGCCTACAGTGCATCCCTCATGCATCTTTCCACTCCCCTCTGCAAGGGCCATGCCGCTTATCCCTTCTTCTCCCCATCTGAGGTAAGAGGCAAATTCTGGAAGGCCTGGAAGGTCGAGAATTGCCAATATGATGAGCTGCGGGAAACTAACAATTTAAATGAATGGCAGGAGAGAGATGGAGATGGATCTTCAACTACTCAGGCACAATAGATTGCCATGGTAAGGCCAGGACTATTCTGGGTCACTTCACTGGTGACTGCCAAAGCACTCAAAAGTAACTGGCCACACTGATACAAGAACAAACTCCTGCCTGCTACTGCATTGGATCCCAAAGCTGGGTCAAAGACCATCAAAATATTTTAGAAGAATCACTGTGACACTGATCTACCTTGGATTTGTAGCTCTGTGGAAAATTTGCAGAATTTTTTGGCTAGGATTCCCCACCCCTAAGGCGCAAGCCGTCCACCTTCCACCCCAAAGTGCCACACATATACTCTTCTAGCAGGACAAGAAAAAACGCTTAAGAGTAAATCACTGTTTAAACAGTAGCAGAGGGTGGTTACAACCCCCACCAAATTGTCCTTTTCATAAATATTCTATGCATATACCATTGGGGAGCAGGATAAACAAAAGCTCATTTCTATTGTCTATGCCACGAAGTTATCATAAGAAGCACGAGGCCAATGGCCCAGGAATAATTTCTGAAAGTGGGCAAATGGGATCCTGGGGTGCATTACGAAGAGTGTTGTCAGCAGGTCGAGGGAGGTGATCCTGCCCCTCTGCTCAGCTCTGGTGAGGCCACAGCTGCACTGCTGTGTCCAGTGCTGGGCTCCCCAGGACAAGAGGGACAAGGAGCTACTGGAGAGAGTCCAGCGCAGGGCTACAAAGATGATAGGGGAACTGGAGCATCTCTCCTATGAGGACAGATGGAGGGAGCTGGGCCTGTTTAGCCTAAAGAAGGCTGAGGGGGGATCTTATCAGTGTTTGCAAATATCTGAAGGGAGGGTGTCAAAATGATGGGGCCAGGCTCTTTTCAGTGGTGGCCAATGCAGACAAGAGGCAACGGCCACAAATGGAAACACAGAAAATTTGAGAACTTCTTGACTGTGAAGGTGACAGAGCACTGGAACATGTTGCCCAGAGAGGTTGTGAAGTTTCCTTCTCTGGAGATATTCAAAACTCACCCAGACACCATCCTGTGCAATGTGCTCTGGATGACCCTGCTTGTGCAGGGGGGATGGACTAGGTGATCTCCACAGGTCCCTTCCAACCTCAGCCCTTCTGTGATTCTGTGATTATCCACAGAAAATGCTCTCTTGCCCACCTGCCAGTCCAGCAAGGTTAGTCAGGGAACACTAGAGAATTTGAAGACTTTCTTAAAGTCACAGGAGGAAACATAAGATACTCCGGTGTTCTCGGGATGTAAAGAATCTGAAGATACTTTTTAGGAGAGTGAATGTCAACCTAATTTGGCTGCTGCATTCCACTTCCATGGCCAAGTCCAACCATTTGTAAGGCTGGGACTTGTATTGTCTGTTCACACACACGGGAGCACACACCTACAACATATGTAGGTCACAAATACCAGTACAAACATACTGAGCCCTCACAAAAACTGTACCAATGACGCCATCCTGTTGACCTCTCCGGTTGATCAGGAGGAAGCTCTGTCAGTAGGACGTATGTATATACTTATGTGCAATGTGGATCCCCCTGGTAACTAGGCTTAGACACACTTAGTCCTCCCAGTTGCTGGTCCCTAGATCCTGGGTCTCCCTCGTCCCAGCTGAGCCCCTGGAGGCCTGCAGCCCCAGTTACCCATACCTGGCTGGTAAGGGCTACCTCATGGCCTGCTCTCCACCCTCTCAGGCCTCAGTTGACCCTCCCAAACAAACCCTGTGGTCTCTCTGACAGTTGGTCAGGAATCCCCTGGTCCCGCCAGTAGCCAAATCCCCCTGGGATTTGCCCTTACAGGCCAGCACACAGAAGTGGGTCTCATTTGACCCTCAGACCCTATGCTCTCCAGCAGTCAGTTGGGATTCCCCTGGTCCCACCAGTAGCCTCTAACCAGTGGTCTGACTCTAGACTCTAGATGCTGGCACTTAGACACATATGCACACAGGAAAGAGTCTTTTACACAGGAAAACAGAAGAGGAATCTGTTAAGAAGGTAGAACAGACTATGCTGATCAGGCACAGGGCCAGACAAGCATACTGGCCAGCAACCTGTTTACAAGTGGCTGGCCCTTTTATTCCCCTTTTGCTCTACTTTCCCTCATCCCTTCTTCCTCCAAACTTGATTCCCCATTCTCCCCCTCTTTGGTTCTTCCCCACAACATCCCGTAATAGGACAATAAATATCTCGTTGTCTTTGGGCAACAGCACTAGGCTGGCCAGGTATATGTACCCAGCACATAAACATGGTATCTCAGCAGCAAACCTGTAGGCTCAAAATGCTTCTATCTGTGTACATGTATGATACCTTTACCATGGTATCAGGCATTACATAATTGCTAGCAGATTTTACTCTAAAGAGGTATTCCCACTTTGCTCTTAGAAGGAACAGGTCAGGCTGCCTGCACTTGTCCAAATCCAAGCAAGCAGCCTGTGAAACCCATGGCATGTTTCCTGATCCCAAACCAGTGTCCAGTGACTTGGAACAAGCTTCCTCCCTACGGCGGGTTTACCATCTCTGTATTTTCCCCAGCATCTGAATCAAACAAGGTACTGATGACCTTTGTCCCTTTCACCTTACTTTTCTTAATACATGTTTGTCTTAGAGTACAGCTCAGATCTCTGTCCCATAGAGCTGCTGTTTCTACTTCTTGACCCAATTAAGGAAAAATGATTGACTGGTCATACGCTCCGGATGGGCATGAGGCATGCACCCATTTTCATGCCTTTTGGCATGGTTATTGAAACCATTGCAATTCTGGCATTACAGAGTTAGACTTCTATAACCCCCAAGAGATACTGGGGAGATGTAAACATCGAGAAATTAAGTGGTATCACTTTGAGTTATAGAGTTTGAGTTACAACTTCAAGTTGTAGAGAAAACAATCCCAGGGAATAGGAGCTCCATCCCCATCATAGAGTGCTATTTGCTCTCCTTTTCTTCCTGCCATCTCCCGTCTGCCATTCTCCCTGCCTCTCTTTTTCTGACCATGTCCTCCCCATTTCCCTTGTCTCGCCCTCTCCCCCTGACACACACACACTCCCTTCCTCATTTCCTCTGGGTCATGCTCTCTGTAAACACTACTCGCTCTATACCGTGTGGTTGGTTGGCAGTGTGAGCCAAGGAGGGGGTGGAGGGACATTACTCATGGAAGGTGTGGATGCTGCTCCCTTCAGTGCTAAATTGCAAAGTCCAGTTTAAAACAACAACAAAAAAATTGAATTGTTCCCCCCAAGTCCCCCAAATCCCAAAACCCAGGCACAGTTAGGCTTTTCAGATGCAGCTGTGAGACTTTTTGTTGCCTTTTTATCTTCTCACCTTGGCACCGACTGTCCACATACATCCCAGTCCCTGCACCGTGGACTAAAACTGGGGTTTTGGTAACTGGGAGTTGTACAATGTATCCTAAGGGGTACTCCCAGAACAGCTAACCTTATTTCATTGGTTGGGCAAGAGGAACTAGATCTACCAAGCCAAGCAATGCAGACATATGCACAACAGAGAGACTCCTGCGATTTACTTTTACCTACAAGGGAGTCTGGATTGTGAGAGTTACTGAAAATACGCAATGGGAAAAAGAGATGATGTTACTCTGACAGGGACCTGCTATCCATGGATCTGAGTGCACACAAGTACAATTCATCACGTTTCAAACAAAACGTCTCATTAATGTGGCTAACGAGATTCAGCTGAGCAGAGCACTTGGGTCAAAAGATTGCTCCCAATGTGACTCTGCATTGAGATGACAAACAGGCTGCTTATTAGTTTTTGGGGATCCTGGAATACTGAATATCTTGTATTAATAGTTTGTATAGGCTATATTTTCCTCGTGTTCAAATATATATTTCTTAGGCATCTTAAGCATATATCAGTTTAGATTTTGATCCTCAGCCCATTAAGGTTACTAGAAATTATGATTTAGCTGAATTTCACAATTGTAAAAAACAAGGTGCAGCTCGGCTCTATCTGTCCATATCAAAGGTAGTTTTACATCAGCAATCTTAATTCCTTGTTCTTTGTTTTTCATCTGGTTTCTTTAGGAAATGATGCTTACAAAATCACACTGTGTGTGCAGCTGTGCCTCAGTATCAAACTTCAGGCTGCTCTAGTCAGCCTCATCTACATTTAACAGAGGGGCAGGCATCTGAAAGACACTTTTTAGAAATTCATTTCCTGAAAGGTTTGTGAAAATAGTTTAGAGGGAAGGACAAGATGATCACTGTCTCATGAAGGCAGAAATCATGGGGTCAACTTCACCTCTACCAGGCACCGAGCACTCTCCATTGCAGGTCAAACTGCCTGAGCATTACACCAGTGAGGATCTCCACCTTTGCAATTCAGCCGGAACCAGGACGCATTTATTCCCCCACTCATAGAACTGCTGCCTTTCTGGGACAACTGTGTAGGGTTGAACTCACCAAAAACACCGCAACCCGTACACTAAGGGACACATGTCCTCATAAACTGCCAGTATGAAGGACAAGTGCAGGAAAGGAAGCATTCACAGTAGCTGGAGTGGCTCATTTCTGCAAGGGAAAAATGCAAGCATGGGCTTGAATCTTCCCAGAGCCAATAGAAAAGACTTCTCTCTAGGGATGTCTAATTCGATAATACAGTATGTATAGATCTTACCTTCTATTAAACACGATGTACTGAAACTTTCAAATGGACATATAAATCATATAGGCAACCAAGCTGCTTAGCTATCCAGGGTTTTTGCAGCTTTGGAGCCACAGGAGTGTCCTAGGAGTTCCAATGAATCTGGTATTTTTGTAAGCTGCAGTAAGAGTTTTTGGACTTGCTAAGAGGTTTATCATAAGTGTAACCTCACAGCCATCCTTACGGAGACCAGGTTTGTTTCCTGACCTGGGGGAGTATGCAAGATGACAGGGAAGACAACCTGTCTCCTGAAGGAGCTGCCAAGGCAGTAACCATGTGTGATACATACTAGTAGCACAGTTACTGGGTTTTGGAGTGAAAAAGAAGTTGCTGTGTAAGGACTTTATCTGGGGTTGATCCATGCAGCCTCCTCTGTGCTCTACTCATCTTACACCTGTTCCAGAGTTTGGAGTCAGCTCATTCTCAGAGCATATATATTCTGCTTAAGTGTTGAACTTACATATTGCCCACTATTCTGCTACAGAGGGCTGCAAAGGAGAAGCTTCTTTCCTTGACACCATCCGACTTCCCTGAAAGAGCTGATAGTCTTACCTAGTGTGACAGTGCTCTTTTGAGCCTGCCAATGAACTCAGCATGAACACACAGGGATCAAAAACCTACAAGTGAAGACTAAAGTTTATATGAGTAACTCCATGGGAACGCAGTCAATGACACTGGTTAGTCAATGGTTAGGTGAGCACTGCCTGTTGTACAGCAAGAACTTGCAGACCTTGGGGCTCTGCTTTCCAAAGTCAGCCTTTAACTTGGATTCCAAACCAACTCTGGCATTCACACATTCACCTGCAGCTCCAGCAGACTTCCACCACCAGAGTGCAACATTCACAAGCCATCACAAATCACCGCAAACTGATCAAGTTATGCCACAAAGACAGTACCATGTATTTAACATGGTCTATACCATTTGTACATGACAGAGGGAGGACACTCTTTACCTCAGTTGCATTTCCTAGTTCTGAAAATAACGTGCAATGGAGTATGTTAGGTTGAATTTTATGGGAAATGTATCACCTTAATTTAGGGCAGCCTAGCTTGCTACTAAATTTAACCTTTGCGGGGGGGAAATTAAGTACTTTAACAAATTTCACCAATATCTGCAGCTGAAAAGCAATCAAGCCATCTGTATACAGGAGTGACATGCAAGCACATAGGATGCTAGGATAACGAACAGAAACTATTTGGAAATTTCACCAAGCCTGGATGCAGCAGCTTGAGGCTTGTAGCCAAAGACTGAAGTAGAATCTCTTTGATCAGTATGACTGAAAAGTGGGTTATTTTTGTTATCAATAGTAGAAGGTAGGTGAGAATAGGAGTCAGGTTTATTTAATTATACCATGGTAGCTGTAATGAGACACTGCAGCTGCTATACAATACAACTGTGAGCAGGGAGCATGGGTGGTCCGTAAAATGATTTAGTTAACAAGATATTATGGAAAGGGTTTTGGATACCAGAGTTATCCCACTGATTCTTACTGCACTTGACAGTCTCAGGCAGGAAAGTGTCTCAGTCTCACTGCAGGGAAGTGTGAAGGGGTATTTGGGAAATCTCTGTTGAGATGGGGATAGCAGGGTAGGGAGAAGCCCTGTGTTCCGTTTCTCATTACTGCATTTTTCTATGAAACTTCTCTTCCTCCTGTTCTTATAATTGAGCTTTATCAGAGGACACAGAAAGGCAGAGGGAAATGTGAGGGGACTGGGAAGAGGTAATATCAGAGCAATATAAAGGAGACTGTCATTCACTCCTAGGTCATTGGCCTTGTTAGCTTCAAGTCACTGATACTGTTATCACTGGTGTGTAAGGTACATCCTAGATTGCTCTCTTCCTGCATTCTGTGAACAGCCTGCCTAGTCAAGAGACTCTGAATGAGGAAGCAAATTACCTTCATACTTAGCCTCAGTTGGGCATCTGCTGCTGGGGACAGAGATATTTTGTTTTTATCCTGTTGCAAGATCTGTCTCACCACATAGCCTGTGCATCCCAGCTTAGAAGATCCCTCCCCTCCCTGTTTGGACACCAAGGGAACTACAGATGAAGGCTTGGCAAGAGGATCCAGTCAACTTTCTACACTAGCATTTCTCATTCACAAGCAGTCCTCCCTCTTGTGATGATCAATGATAATTGGGTTTAGTAAGTGTAAATACAAGCCAAATGAAGAATCAGGGCTTGTACCTTGCATTCATACAAATATTCTCTCCTTTTGAACTCTTTCTCCTCATCTTCCAACTTCCTTCGTCTTTAGAGAGCATGCCCACTTCTCTACATCTCTCAGCATAGCAATCAGTGGGCAATCTTACAAAAATTGAAGTGCACTTCATTCTTCCCCTGGCCCCCATGAATACCTTCCTCATTCTTTCCGTGGGTCTCTCTCACCAGGCTGCCTGATAGCTTTCCTCTTTGTTTTAGACCATCTCCCTGCCTCAAACACTGCTGCAATTCTTCCCCTCCTCAGCAAGTGTGGTTATTTTGGAGACCTAGCTGAAGAGAATGCAGGCATTTCGTAACGGATGTTGTGCAGTCACCTAAACAAAATGCTGCTTGCTTGGGCTGCCTCTCACTGGTGCTGCAGGCAAATCCAGCCCATTTTGAGGCAACCTAGGAGTCCAGGCAGCTCTTGCTGGGATTTTCTTCCTCAGCTTCAACAGCATAAAATGCAAGAATTGCATTTTATGTGCCCCTTGCACAAGCCTTCTGGCCTTCTGTGTCTGACTCCACACGCAACACCACAGGGTCCAACAGAGACAGATCAAACAGGTCAAGCATTTTCAGGGCAGGCTGGCCTGTTCTTACCAGGCCTTTGCTGAGGATGGCCTGCTTTGGTTGTGAATTTCCTCGCACTGAGACTGCAAGCCTCTTAAGTATCAGCCAGTGGACAGGGAAAAGACAGTAGAGGAGGCAATCTTTTCCTTCTCTAAAGTGCTGTAGACACCCAAGGTAGCTCCCACACTGCTGGAGGCGGAAGTAGTCTCCTGTGAGCTCATTCTGTTATCTCTCCTTGGCAAAAGAACTGCACTGATAAACGTCTTGCTGGTTATTCATTAACTGCAAGAGGCTTGTTCCCAAGATGGAGAAAACACCACCACTGATTTACAAAAGAATAAGGGAAGCGTGCCTGCAAGGGAACATACTTCCATTCTTGTAGACAGGCTGCAGTCAGAAGTGTGGAGATTCAAAACAGCAGTTCTGGGATTCAGAACAACCAGACTGTGGAAAAGTGTCATTTGTCTGTGCTGAACTCATGTCACTCCTGATCACCAGAAGAGGCTCAGCTACCTTCATGGTCATCGGTGTTTTCAGTGAAAGAGGCTGTCCAAAGAGCCAGAGACACGATTCTTTCATGCTGCTGCTGTGTTGATTTCTCAGGCTCTTCTCCACAGAGCTTGTGCCAGTTCACAGTATACGTGAGGCCTTCCAGCAGCAAGACCCCACAGGACCTAGCCCATCACATACTGCTGATCAACTATTCTATGCATTATTGCTACTCCCCAGGCCTGTACTTTGCAGCTGCAGAGCAGGCAGTAGGAGCAGGCAGAGAGCCTGAATATTTTCGGGTACTCAGCTAAACCAGGCACAGGAAGGGCTGCAAAGCTGAAGTGTGCACAGCCAGTAGCAGCTACAAGCACGGGCACAGCTCCCTCTGCTGTAGAGCCGGGCCACAGAAACCGGTCCTGGACTGCACAGCTGCCACAGGCAAACAATGAGCATGAACCTCTGCACTGCCAGCAAATAAATTACAGCTTGCACCAGCTCCTCACCTTTCTGTATTAATTTGGCCCTGTAAGACTAAGCAGGGTTACTCACCAATTCCAAACAACATACCACCCCCCCTTTTTTCTTCCTACTGTACCATTAGTGCCAACTAAATAAACCTTTATCAAATCATTGAGAGCTGGAGATTTTGCTCAGATAAAAGCAGTATCTTTTATTTCCTTTCCATCTGTAAATTATTTTTATTTCCCTTGAGCTTAACACTGTTCTCAAGAAATATCACTTGGTTAAGTAAAATTTTGTGTAATAGAATTAACCAAATCAATACCTCTTCTAATAAGCACAGACTCCAATTAAATAACTGTTGACCTTTCTTGGCATTATTTTTAAAGTATAATCTCTGTACAGTTACTTCTAAGTTATCATTTACAACCTTTTCTTTTTCTTCAACTGCCTAGCATTCTTGAAAATAAAAGAAAAATAAGAAAAAAGAAAAACCTTGAGGAATCAGCTTGTGTAATGCTGCCACTGCGGTTTTCATTTACAAGTAATTATAACAGCTTTAACTACTCATATGTTACTATTAGTTTTCACATACTTTGTTTGTCAAAGAATGCAGTGACCTGGCTTTCAAATTGTTTTTAAAAACTGGGTTTTTCTTGGTATAATTCTGGATGTTTTAGGGATAACAAGTTAAAAAAAAATACGTTCCTTAACAAACTAGAAAATTCTCCTGTGGCCACCAACAGGTCGAACATTCTTCCTGGAAATGGCAGCTACTTCCCTAGCTACATTCATTAGCTAAGGCCCTTAGTAGCAAAAGAGGCTTTAAAACAACATCCAAAATGCCTGCTATGTACACATTTGCATACTTTCACCTTTGTAATTCTATTAAAACAGCCACTCAGTCCTAAGCATGGATTATTTTATGTTTATACAGAGGTAGTATCCAGAGATTTGTTGCTGTTTTCTTTTTAACTTGAGAAGTGTTTATAGAAGAAGTAATAGCCTTTTATCAGACTAACTGATATGGTTACGGGGCGGTAGGGGAAAAGAGAGGGCAAATAATCCCCAAAGCATCAGACAAGCATTTATATACACCAGCACTTTTTCTAGACATTTTTATAGGAACTCAGTAGTTCAGCCACTCTGTAGCTCTTAATTCCATGTCAGTACTAAGTTTGTTCAGGAACAATCATTAAAAAAACACTAATCCATGCAGCCATTACCAGGACTGTTTTCTCCCAGGTATCCCTTTTCCCTGCCCATATCTCTGACAGCTGTTCAGACAAGTCCTGTTCCTTTCACTAACCCAATCCACCGGCTTCCCCTACTCTCCTTGTCCCTCTGTCCAGGTAGTCAAGGTTATTGTAGTAACCATCTTATGGAAAGGGGAAAACAATATTTTTCATTCAGTGCATGAACAACAGTTTGGTGCATAAACAGCACCAAACATTCATATCCTGCTTTACAAATCTACACTAAGAGTGTCCATTGGTCTGAAGAGTACTTACTGCCAGATTTCTGTGAAATTCTGCTCACCAATTTGGACTCACTTTCTTCTTCACAGATGGATCTCAGTGTCATTTTTTCTCCACATGGTAGAATTCCACACTATTCTTGCTTGCATTCAGTTCCTTTCCACTCCCTATAACTTTACTAAAGATCCCCTCTTACCCAACATCTTTGCATTAATGTAATTCTTCTCACATGGCACACTGAGTTCAAATATCTGATAGCTACAACTGCCAAGCTTCTTTCTCTCTCTCTTCTTTACCAAAGAAAAAGAGGTTGGAGATCACTACAAGCTGAGTCTCTTGCAATTTGCACACTTGGTTTCACGGGGCAATGCTTGTAAGTGTCAAGCTAGTTTCAAGAGACAGTGATGTTCCCCAGGGCTTTTCTCCCAATCCATGGAGGGTTGAGATACAGACCAGACAGGGCTAGGGAGGTGACAAGCACTCTCCAGCAGCACCTGAATTGTTCCACAGAACCCTTCAGACAGCTGCAGAGATGAAGCGTCATCAGCATTTTCCTTGTCACTCTGCAGTAAGAGTACAATGCAGCTTCTTCCAACTTTCAAACACACACAGCCTTTTAGGACATATCCTCAGGCAAATCACATTACTATCATTCTCCAGTTCAGGCTTGGGAACAGTCACATACACCAGTCATGATTCTACATCCATTTTATACATAGTGCCATACAATATACAGAAATTTTTATATACATATATCTTTATATAATATGCTATATTAATCTGTATCTTTCTTTACAGCAATATTAGTTTAGATCTTCATATGTAGGTACAAAAAGTCACATGAGAATGGCACATGAAGAGTGCTTGAGTTTCCTTAGTCTTCATGCTGGGGCAGCTCGGAGCAGGGATCCAGAGGGCGGCATTCCTGGGAAAGGCAGTGACCTTGAGCATGGGGACAAGTTCCTGTGTTGCTTCCCCACTGATTGCATATAAAAAAGTGCTCTAAGCCCTGTGAGAAGCAGTCAGAACAGCTCAGAGCTCTCCAGATTTTTTTTTTCCCCATAAATGCAAAAGGCTTTAGCTATAAAGAGACAGTTGGGGTGAAAAAGTAAATTTAATAGCTACCTAATCTGAGTTGCCCCAGCACATGATGTGAAATAGGTGACAGAGGCAGGCAAAAGGGCTTTTCCTATAGAGGCATCAGTGTCTGCTGATAAAAAGAGGCGTGGGAGGCAAGGGAGCTATTCTATGGGGAGCAGCCCCCCCAAAAAATACAACAGCTGGGACTCCCACAGCATGGAGGTCATCCAGCTGGGCTTCCCCCAAAACAGCTGGCAGGAAAGAACAACAAAAAAGAAAATTTAAAAGAAAAAAGAAACAAGAGAGAGAGAGAAGTAGCTACTGTCCAGCTTCTCCAGTCTCTACTCGTGCACAGCCACATGGCAGAAGAGGCAGTATTAGGGGCTGCAAAGGGAGGACACCGCAGCAGACAGCCGAACTAAAGGAAAGGGTCTTAAAGTGCAGAGTGCTCCTCTCCTGCTGCCCCATGCACACAGATGGTGAGATGTAACTCATTACCAATAATCCCTGCACTGACATTAGTAATAAAGTTTAGCAGTAGGACAGGAACTTGGGACCATTCCCTGGACATCACCTCTACTGTCAGTTGCAGCATTTGTGGAGGGACAGCTGGAAAGCTGTAATCTTGGTAGTTGGAAATGATGCCATTTCCCCATGGGTGTGGTGGATATGCTGATAAAAGAGCTAAAACCCAAGGAGGTGGGTGGTAGTGGTCTAGTAAACTCACAAAAATGAGATCATTTTTATAGGCACAGCACCTCCCAAAGTAATGCATTAAGACAAGGCAGACTGTACAGGCATGTGCCACTAAACAAGTCCAAGCGCTGAGCAACGTACACGCTGCTTTGGCTTGTTCCCTCCTCATCTTGGTACTGCTCCACGTATCACATTGCTCTGACCTCGTAGCATCAGAACTGCACAAAGCCTGTGACAGACAGCAGGGCACTGGAGTCTCAATAAAAGCCAAAAATTAAGGCTCAATTTTGTACTGATCTATGTTTAATGATTTTACAGAAATATGTGAGTAGCCTAATAGAGGTCCCCTTATCATATGGATGTGAAGTGTGGGTGGAATACTGCAGCAAGTGAAAAACAAAGTAAAAGATGAAATGGTGAAGTCAACAGGGGTCTCAAACACAGCAATGACAACAGCAAAAATGCCCAACTCCCTAACAAGAGAGTTTACCTTTGGAAGCCGTTCTAGAGCCAATCTGAGAACTATCATTACATCAAAACTGCAGGAACAGTTTAGAATATGACAAGTTCCTTTCACATACACTACAGGTAAGAAATGCTGGGAGAGTCTTCCTTTCCTGCTGTGCATAAACTTGCCTTGCCTTAGCAAGACCAGGTTCGAGATTGCAGGGGGATGGCTGGGTAGCTGTGGTGCAGGCATGAAAAAGCAGCCTGCTGAAAAGTTGGACATTTCAATGTCTGAAAAGTCAGACATTGCTACTGGCACTTTAATATAACCTGAAGAAGCAGGGGATAGCAGGAAAATCTGGCAAAGTCTAACTGAGGCAGAAACAGAGGCACCAACAGTAAGAACAACTCGGAACCAGTCTTTACCAAACCTCATTCCTTGCACCCAGACTCCAGAGGAGAAAATATGTGTACAAGTGGGAAAGAAAATTAGAAGATGTATGATCCCAAGCAGACGGCTCAAGGCAATGGCACAACTCGTATGAACTGAAGAAAACAAGCAAAAAGCAAACAAACAAATGAAAAATCAATAACAGAGTCAGCAAAGTCCTTGAAGGCAAGCACATATACTTCCTCTTGCCTTTGAGGGCTGTCAGTACCTATGATGCAATGATGAACTGCTCTCTGATAATTTCAAATCTTCTGTGTGTAAGTCCATTAATAGCCAGAGTTTATAACAGCAACAGTCTCTCTTCTCTTTCTACTGAGCACCACAGCTAAAACAGAAACACAGGGTAGAGAGAAGAAGAAAGTGCAACAGAAACTTGTCAGTTTGCAATATTTCTCTCACAGGAGGAAACCAACAGTCTTGCTGCCCTGCAGAACATAGCACCCTCTGCACCATGTGTTTTTGTTACACTACAAAGTATCTCCTTGCTAAAATATTTCTTAATTCTAGTGACACAGAGTTTACAAGTCATCAGGGTCTACGTTTCCAGCTCTATCCACCACAGATACGATACCTACCTACCTTGGCAGTGAGGAAGGCCGTGACCCTCAGGGATGGACTGTAAAACTCGGATTGAAGCCAACAATCTGGAACTGCTCACTACAAGGGGCATTGGCTCCTCACTTGAATGGAACAGAGCAGGCACACAGCCCTCTGAGGAGCTGGCAAGGAGGGGAAGGTTGTAAATTAATATTGATATCCATTTCACACACCTCTCTCATACTTCTCCAACAATATTAGCTGTATGGCTACCTTACTGGAGTGCAAAAATTAAGTCCTATCTCTCAGTCCAGGCTGTCTCTCTTCCCTTCTCTCTCTCGCTCATCCCATCTGCAAAGAAAGAGCAATGCTTGCCTTCCAGCTAGATGCAACATGACACACAGACTCACCCAGAAGGGAGCAGCATGGAGGGGGCACTTTGGCACAAGGGATGTAGTTCATCCCTAAATTCAGCTCTGCAGTTCAGTACTGACCAGCCTCTAAGAAGGATGTGCAAAAATCCCGGGTGAAGCAGTAGTTTCAAATGCTTTAAAGTAAGTTCCCTCAGAGTATCTGGAAAAGCAGTCTGTGCAAAACTGACTGCTGCTTAATTTCCAGTTGTCCCTCTCTTTAGGCAGGTTAAAGCAGCACAATGTCCACTGCAAGCAGAGAAGTAGCCAACATGTCAGCTGTTAAGAAAAAGACCTGACAGTTTTAGTCTGTCTGTGTGCTTTTCCATTTTGTGCACTGTCACCCAAAGCTAATAGCAACAACAGCCATTCCTGTTAAGTCTGTCTTGGGATTTCACATTGAGCTTTCAGGTTCAATATGTTAGATATTTGATCCATTTTCCTTTCACTTCACTTTACTTTTGTAACTCATTACTTCTGTTGCTACAGAGCTCGAACATGGAGCATTTAGCCAACAAATATTTACTCACCTTAGGCTTTTCTGATTAGAAAGAAGAGGATCACAGTTCTGTGAGTGTGTTGGCAGCAGCACAATTATATAACAGCTCTCGGCAAAAATCCAGCTTCAGCTGGGGATAATTTAAACACAAGAGGGGATAACAAATATATGACAGCATGGAAGGCTCTTCAGTAAAAAGAATCCCAGATTTCACTTATCTGAGCAGAGAGATGTAAATGCAATGCTACAGATTCAAAAAAAGGCTGAAGGAGTTTTTTAGCCAACAACAAATCTGCTAGGTTTGTTAAGGACTAAAGGTTACTTTAAATACCTGCCAGTATTTCTGCATTGCATTTCAAGACTTGTAAGCCACTTTATAAGCAAATTACTGGCAGATTTAATGCAGGCAGTAGTTACAATCACCATCCTTACAAAAAAACGGAGACCGAATGCCACTGCTAACCTTGCTGAAAACTGAGAAAAGCTGCTGCAGACAGAATGTTCTCATACTGCCAAGAGAAGAGAATATCCAAGCTGTGGGCCTGCACAATCACACAGTGAACACTCAGTATCTAGCAGATCTCCAGCTCAGCTGATTCCCAAGACAGATACAGAAATGCTTCTGTTGGCTGTGGAAATCAAACAGAGCAGACTAGAATGCCTTCCAGTGTCATAGTGAGGCTGGACTTAGACATAGCAGGCAGCATTTATAAGTATATGCAGTGCTTATATGTGCATATGACATCTATTCACTGGCAGAAACAAGGAGGTAGCTTACAAATGAGCAGTTCAATTTCAAGACACCCCAATGAATTACACGGTATGTAGAAATACATCTGTTCAGCTTGTAAAACCTGCCGAATCCGGGGACATTTTGCATAGATGATACATATCCTGTTTTTCTCACAGAAAGATGTGACAGATGTTCTAGGAAAGGGGGTAAGTATAAGGTTGTCAATATACCAGCAGATGACAAAGACATGTATTTTCAACTAAGACTGAAGCTACTTCCAGGCTTCTCTGCAGAGAGATAGCTGCAAAAGGCAAACTGCAAACACAACAACAAAAGCATTTCAGCAGTGATCAACACATGGCCATTGTCAGGAACAATTTTCATCACTCCTATGCTCTAAGCTCTAAGTTAAGTTGGGTAGCTGTGTGGGCAGTTCAATGAAAACATTGGTCTTTGCCCACCTACAGATTAAAAAAAAAATCATAACTGAAGAAAACATGCAAATGAATGAAGAACATATTATAAGAGGCCATTTTACAAATCAGCAAGATGCTTACAAACATCTATAGATCTCATCACCTAGCCTGAAAGCAGGACACAGCAAGGATTAAAATGAACTTAAAAATGTGAAGCAGAAATAGTTAAAACCATGTAAAAGCTTCACAGAGAGTGGGACAACATCCTGCTAGAGCAGGAACAAATCAGAAAGACTCAGCAAAGAAAGAAAATTGCTGAAAGCAGAGAGGTTTAACACCCCTCTAATGAGTCCCTTATTACAAACACATAGTGAAATTGAGGGGACATGGAACTTACTTGGAGATGATAATTAGAAAAATAATCCCTCATCAGTTTAGTTTGCTGGGCTTGTCACAATTTTCCCCTGTTCTGTTCCTTTTGGCAGAGAAAGGATACACCGGCCAAGGCAGGGCAATATGTCAGCTCATGCACAAGAAGCTCCAAAGAGCACATCCCCTGGCCATTCTCTGGGTTTCTTCCTTCTCATATTCCTTTTTTCACTGACAGCTTTAAATCCCATTCTTGTTTGGTATCTTCAGCCATTAGTGTAATCTAAAGTAACAAATTCAATATCCTAAAAGCACAGAAATGAGAGTTGGTGGCTTGTTATATTTACACACACAACTAGCTTTACCATCTCTTTTCTCTGTACAGGGCAAAATATCTCATATAACTCCTGTTCACTTTAAAGAATAAAGTTCTTTAAAAAAATGCAGAAGCTGTGAATGACCATGGAAAATCCTGACCAGAAACAAGAGAAGCAAAAGCACTTGCATCTAAGAACATTTCAGTGCTAACAACTCTATGACCTTTCAAGACGTCCTTATCTGCCACAGAAAGCAACAGCTCTCGAGTGAAACAAGACAAGAGTTCAGGGAAGATAGACAATGACTGGAAACCCATTCCACTGTGCTTTGAGTCAACAGGAGGATACTGGAGACAGCTGTGTTAAGTGGACAAGCATGTGGACTAAGACCATCCTCCTAAGACATAGTAACCAAGAAGAAAGATAAAGCAGCTCCTGATTGCATGACAGAAATAGAGAATAGAGAAATAAAGAAAGATCAAAGAGTAGTAACTGCAGAAGAAAATGAAGAAAGAAAAACATTAGGTATTGAAGAAGAGATGCCTTTCTGTTCTGCATTTGCACACACAGCGCAGTGGGATCCTATCTATGCGCTTGGCACTGCTGCAATTAAAACAACAGCAAAAGCAATCTTATTGAGATAGAAGAACTACAAAAAATAAAGTTAGCCAGTAATACATGTTCAGGGCTCAATACCAGAAAATTACCAATGGGAATATTTTCTTCCACTTTGGACATGCTCAAAATGCAGTCTGTAGGTAGGTATGAAAAACACAGCAACATAAAATCCATCACATGTTGTGCGAGCATTTAGGGATGAGTGAGAGGCCCTTGCTCACTAAGCTGATGGAATGTAGCTAAATAGGCACCTATTTAAGGGCCTCCTGTATTGCCCCAAATGTTTCAAAGCCTGAGGATTACATTCCACTGTAGTCTGCTGATGATGTCACCAACAAATAGGTGAGGACAACTGCCACATCCCATCCTTACACATTTAACCAGAACCTGCCTACGTGGAGGGCTGGGGAAAGAACAGAGAAAACCCCGCTACAGTCTTTGACCGAGTTGCATAAGTACACAAGGTTTCACTTACTATGCTTTAATTTTCAGGTGCACAAAGCTCAGTCTCTGCCCTCCAGGAACTGGATGCCCTCAGTTCCACTCCTTTATCCAGCAGCTTTAAACTGTGATTTGAGGATATGCCAATGAACCGAGTGAACTGTTGGTTGTTTAGCTGAGGAGCAATATGTCGAGTACCACAAGTGCACTTACAGCACTGTCTCTGTGGGATGTAACATCCCAATGAAATATTAAGGGAACATCTAAATATTAAAAGCACAAAGTGGCTGCAAAACAGCTTGAGAGTAGGAACTGGCAGCGAAATGGTTAAGAAAAGTAAAGAAGCTCCATATTTTCAAAGACACACTACAGTGGAAGAAGGGCAGAGAAAGTAGGCAATAGTAGCAGTATGAATGAAAGAAGTAGCTACAGTCTTAGTATTTATTTTTAACTTTTCAGATATGCTCTTCCAGGATGGAATAAAACATCAGCTTGTGCAAATGGTCCCACAGCACAGAAATTATGAGGATGAAGACACACAGAAAGACAACTTAGAGTAGAAATGCAAAGAACACGGATTTACGTTGTGAGGGGCAGCAACTGGAAAGGGACCCTGTTTGTTTGTCAGGACAGAACAGTGGAAAATGGTGACTACCCATAATATGATGCAATAAGAACTTTAATTGAAAGGACTCCTTTGCACCTTTACTGCCTTGGTCTATGGCAAGATGGGTCCAAGCAGAAGGCATTTCCAGGCTTTTCAGAAGCAGTCTAATAATCAGAGCACAAACAGGGCAAAAAAATGCATGCCAGGCTGTCTCCTGATACAGCTGGTAGGGTAGGTGGAATTCATGGTAGGTGGAATGGTAGGTACATTCCCCCATGATCCAGTTCCAATGGCGCAGAGGAGGGAAACAGCACAGGATAGTGTATGCCAGGAAATAAAGGAGTTACACACATCAGAAACGACTTTCTAGTGCAATAGTGCTATCCGTTAAATGTAATCAGGTCACTGAAAGAGTAATACCTTCAAACAGGGAGGAATCCACCTTCCTTGCTTTGAGTCAACTCTCACCTGCCTTGTGGTCTTCACCAGTAGCTCCACCTAGTCTCAGAGTTATCTCCTCATACTAACTGCCAGGGATTGAGATGCTTCTTACATTAATGTTTATAAAGTGCTTTGCAAATATAAAGCTCTACCTAAGTGCTAAGTGTTATTACTACTCACTTTCTGCCAATGTTTAAAGCAGAAATGAACTCATTTTCCTCAATCTACCAGAATGTCAGCAAGCACATGTGAGAGCCTGCTAGTCTCAATCTCCAAACTACCTTTCCTCCCTCAAAACTATCCAGCTTATTGTTCGCATTCCTGGCCATTATTTTTTTAGTCTTTCTTGGATACCTGCAGCATTTAAGCCTTATCCTGTGTCTGCAACAATGAATGATCTAATGGCACTTACACAGCTGTTCTATACAAGTTTCTGAACCGCAGAAGCTCTCAGCAGGGGAATACAACACCCTGCTCTTTTCTGATGGATTTGCCAAAAAAAAAAAAAAAAAAAAAAAAAAAAAAAAAAAAAAAAAAAAAGCGAACTTTTTGTTACTCAGAATAAGAAACATTTTCTTTTATAAAGTACTCAGAATCCAGAGGGGCTTATTACCTTCAATTCATGAAGTTATAGAGGAGGTCACATTTTGAATCTGAACCACAGAGAGAACATTTTACCATGATTTTGACCACATTTTTACTCCCTATTTGACAAAGCCCCTGCACTTCTAAAGGCCCTGTAATTTGTAAGGAGTAGATAATACAGTATCCTAAATTGCATTGTTACAAGGGACATCAATACTTGGACACAGAGTCCAGTTCAGCATTTCTGTGCACCTGCTGAAGACATTTACATCAATGCACAGTGGATATAAAGTGCTACTGTTCTGATGTGATGGCATCTGACACCACTCGTGCTCTGCTTGTACAACAGCCAGGACATCAGAGTCCAGATCCATGGCCAGGAATTCTAGTCACTACTTGATGAACACTGCTAGAGGCTATGGATAATAAGACCCCAGTAGTTCTCATGAATGGTTGGACTAAGCTCATGGGAAGTACAGCATCTTCCCATGATGGAAATACCACAGCAAAAGAGGAGGGAAGAGGACAGTAACATGGGCACAATAAGAAAGTTAATTCGGAATTTCTTTTCCAGTGAGGGAGGTCAGAGGTCCCATGAGACTGACTGGCAGTTCTGCTGAGCTTTGAGTGTGTTTTGTTAGTAAAAGGATTTCTGCAGGTCACAGTATATTTAACTTTCTAGATAGATAGTTTCTCTCCCATCTCCATCATCAGAAAATTCCTACCATACAACAGCTCTGCTAAGCTACTCTGGTCACAGAGGCTCTCCGCACAGCAGCACTCGGGTAGTTTTTCCAGCCATGGTAAAACCAGGTATGGTTGGGCTATGTAATGCAATGCATTAGCATGCACTGGGGAGGCAGAGAAGGGAGGCCAGGTGGGAGATGCATGCAGCTTCCCCTAGGCTTAGATCCAAGGGGTTCTCCCATCACCCTACCCCTGCTTTAGAAACAGAGGACTTGCAATCGTACCAATGTCTGCTCATCCTCTCTCCCCTAAATTCCTAAGGGAATGGCACAGGAAGGAGAGAATGAACATGCTTTTTGTTTAGGGAAAACTTTCCTGTTTGCTTAATAAATACCTTCTAAAAAGCTTAGCAGCTCTGTAAACATACAAGAGATTTCAATACTTAGTAGAAGTTCAACTTTTCCCTGAACTCTTAATGACAGGCTGACACTGATCTGCCATTACTGCATGCAGGTGGTGTGAGGACCCATGAGGGTCCTGCAGAGGCTCCCAGGCTCCACAGGGGCCTGACAAATAACGGTGGGTGCTGATAAGCCTTTTAAACGATGAAGGTGATCCATCCATGCAGCTCTGAGATGAAAATCCTGTCAGTCCTGTGGGAACGCTGCCAGCTCAGAGTGGTCTGGGAAACTGTGACGTGACGATGGTGACATCCAGGAGAGCTCCTTCTGGCAAAGAAGGGAACGTGACAAAGGGCTCTGGCTCTCCAGAACACAGTTTCCTTTCCTCTCAGAAGAAGGCTGGTGGTCACTTAGCACAGAAATACTCAGGAGAGAGAAAACACAGTGCCAGCCTGACTCTTGCTGTGCCTGGCCAGGGAAGGGGAGACTGCATTTAAGGAGAATACAGTCCCAATGGCTTTAAAATGGGAGAGTGTCCTACAAAAACAATCCCCATGGAAGTGTGACGAATTGGATCTTGGGCCAGATCCAACATGTTAGTGCAACAGGGCCCAAAGTCTCAATCCGCTCATTTCCAAAACCATTGGAAATAGTACCAGGGAGGTGACCTGGTCCCCTTGCTTCTGTCTGTACAACCTTTGAGCTTCAGAGAATCCACTCCATCCCAAAGGATTCCCTGAAGCAGTGTATCTCACTCCCACACCTCAGCGGGTGCCCTGGGGCAAGGAATCTGCCTCTTAATAGAAACCAGACATGCTAAGGTAGGGGACTTGCATCTACCTTTAGAGACTTAGACCCTCTTAGTGTAGCAGGTGTTGAGAGGCAATGCTTCTTCTTCCAAATAAAAGCATGGGGTCGGAGCACAAACCAGACACCACCATGCTGTCACTGTGGCATCCCAGGAAGAATGTTTCCAGCTGTCTCTTCCAACCTGAACTGCCCAATGATCAGCTTTTCCAAGCATTATCCCAGCACTCTGCCTATGGGATCAGCTCGCAGAGCCACACCCCTTTACCCTTGCACTAGAGGGCTGAAATCATGAGGTCCTCCTGCTTTGCAGGGCTGGTTACATGCCCAGAGGGGGTGGAAGTCCGGATTTTGTCAGTGGCCAGGCACTCCTGGCTGCTCACACCTGTGGGAGTGATATCCATAAGTTCTCCGGATGAGCTAAGGGGGAAGGAGGGTGAGACAGAGATGCCCGACGAAGGATCCGTTGAACCTGCAAACAACCTTGGGGGCTTTGGGACTAAGTTGGGCTCATATTGTGCCCTTAACAGGATCTCCTGATCACTGACAGACTTGGGCATCTCTGCAAAGTCACTGGAGCTGTCTGACACCATCATGCAATAGATGTCCTGGAAGGAGCTGCTTTTGCTATCCAAATTAAAGAGGCTGTCTATGAACTCAGCAAACTCCAGGACTTGGGGACTGGGAACATCAGTGAGCCGTCCATTCTGGAGGGACAGCTCCTCCCGAGGAGCTAAAGAAACATGGTCCCCCTCACTGCTGGCCCCCTCCTCGCTGCAGCGACGCTGCGGGGTGGTACCCCCACTGTTGAGCACAGTGTCTGGGGCCTGAGTCTCCTGGGAGTGTTTGGAAAGGCTGTCAGCAGCCAGCAGTTCTGTCCGTGAGCTGAGGGAGGGGTTCTCCTCAGGAATAACAGGGTCTATATAAAAGCAGTGCGTCTCGTCCTTCTCCATGACTGCATGGAGGCTGGGGGAGCCCCGGATACTCCGAAAACCAGAGGAACGCCTTGAATCAAAGCTGTAGATGGATTCATTATCAGAGAGACTCTCCATGGTCGCTAGAGGGGCACGACGGTCCTGCAACTCCACAGACAGACGTTCCTTTGTATCCAGGAGGAGAAGCTCCACAGGGTCTTTCTGCACAGGCGAAAGTGCCTTTGTCTCATAAAATCCCTCCAGGCTAATTTCAGAATGGGACTTGCTCCTGCAAAGAGAAACAGGGACAACATGAGTTTGCATCACTCTTTAGAGAACCACAAGCTGTCAGAATAGCTGGAGGAAGCGAGTCTTAGGTACAGATCTCCCATGCACACGGAGGGTGCGCTGGGGTTGTATGAGGCCATCTCATACAACCACCACTGTTTCATTTCTCCCTCCTCCCAGCTGAAAGCTAACTCCCCACCCAACAATTCTACACCTACCCTTCTCCCTGAATCTAACTCCTAACCAGTTCAGCTACCATTTCCAATGGTAGACTTTAAAACAGGTAAAGAGCGATTTACTCAGTCCGTGTAGGAGAGGTAAAGATCTTTAGGAAGACTCCACTAACACTAAGACTTTTACGATCAGGCAGGCCCCTCCTGACACAGGGTCAAAGATATAGGAAAAGAGCCTACACAAAATTTGAGATTACTGGTAGTCAGAAAATGACTGCCCTAAACAAATATCTGGGACAAGAACCTGGGCTTAGGAAAGGACTGTTGCAGCTGTCAAAAGGCACAGGACTACTGATTTCTAGGGAAAGGCTTTTAACAATATTTGTTTCAAGTGTTATTTCAATAGAGTAGACTGTAATATGCGCATAGGTAGCTTTGCTAAGGTATATGAACAGGTTTCAAGTACCCTTGAAAGAGATAAAGAGGGAATCTGACACAGTAATGGATCTTGAATTAAACACAGCCAAATTATAAATCTTCTTCCTTTAATACTTTCCTAAAGCCTCTTTGCCCTCTCTCTCTCCCCTTTCACTTCTCACAAGAATCTCCCTTCGCTTTACTCACCTCCAGATGAAGCAGTTCCTTAGGCTATTTCACTCCAGGGTTTGCTCTGGCTATGACATGGAAACCACTCTCCTCCTCCGTGCTGCTTGACCTAAGCCATCTTCTTGGGCTTATTAACGTGAGTTGCTCCCTGCTCTTCCTGTTTCAGTGCTCCCATTCTGCTCCTGTCTAAGCTCTCCTTTGCTGTCTGGCCATCATTGGCTCTCTCTGTGACAAGAACCTTATCATTTTCATATTATTGATTGTCTTCTCTCTCATCGTTCCTTTAAATTTACACCTCACTCATATTAGCTCAAGGATACTCAGCTGTGTATCGTCTTCAGCACAGACCATCTCATCCTGCCTCTTCCCACAACCTACTCAGACATCACACAGCTTTTCTTTCAGTCTATTTACTCAAAATCTCCAAAGCAGAAGATTCCCTTGAAAAGAAACAAGTCTCTCTCAACACAGTGCCATCTTCCATTTCCACCTCTGAATCTCATTTATTATCTCCAGCTATGGACTATCTTCCTTATCATCTTCTCACATCTGTTCTGTTTGTAAATTTGCCTTATGTAGTGCATTTCTGTGCGGGAAGTCATGTGCTCCATCTTAAAATGCTGAAACATATCTTTGTCTATATTTTTGTATTTATTTTGTAGGCCTTTTGCAAATCTTTGGCCCTCTTCGGTACTTCAAACCTTAACTGAAAACGTGCAAGGAGTCTTTCTCCATTTGAAGAGGAGACCTGTTTATATCAACTAGAAACAATGAGCTCGTCCTCACACCAATCCCTTGCATACCCACTAGACGTACTACCCAGCCTCTAACTTATGGTCGTTGCCAGCATGCTTATGTCACTGCTCAATGGGCCAGTTTTCATAAAACAAGCCCTGCAGGAATGTTTTTCATAATACAACTTTCTCCTTTGCTGACATTGCCTTCATTCTTATCCCATCCTGCTGGCCCAGAGACTTGCATCTGTGCTCCCAGAAACTCCTGTTTATAATATTCCACAAGTTACATATCATAAAGAAGCATTAAGTGCACTATTTTCTGATAAGCTTATGGCATCCACTGCTTTTGAGAATGACCACACAGCACATCTTTGAACACATAATTCACACAAGAAAATGGAGATTTTGTTGCAAGATTGCAAGCTGTGACTTCGTGGTTCCAGGGAAAACCCTAGTAGTCTTGATAAGCAGAAAGTTTTCATACCTTCACTTCCAGGTCCTCCTGACCTTTGCTGCATCAAAAGGTTTCTCAGCAAGACCCAAGGTTCTTTTTTACCTCTAAAATGGCCAAGATATACCAAAGCTAAGTAAAAGTCCCACATCAGAAGGCCTTGGATCTGTCCTTCCCACAAATGTTGATCATAATGCCCCAAGAGGAAGAGGACCCACGCCGAGAGCTAGTAAGCCTCTTAAGAAATCAAAGATATATCCTTACTTAGTACTGCTGTTTCTCCTGTCCACTGTTATGGCTCCGGTTCCAATCTGTACTGAGGGTCCACTAGGCAAGGGCTGACTCTGGAAGATCAACTCTGGGGTTAGATCCACTTCTGTAGGGCTCACCATTACTTTGGCTGCAGAAAGTAAAGCTGTTTTCCCCTTGTTGTAATTCTCCAGGACCTATTCAAAGTAAGCACAGAAACAATAGTGCTTTACTGAAGATAATAGTCTTGCTGTTCTCAGCTCAGGCCTGTCATGAAACTGCTAGGTTTGCCCATAACTTGGACATCATCTACCCTGTCAGAGTGCCCCATCAGAAAATCAGCACTGAGGAGGTGACCAAAGCTGTTGGCAGAAACAGCCTCGAGGCTAAATCTACATGGCAGAGATGCATGGCTTAGAACTGTAGTTTAGGGGCAAAGACATTCTTGTGAGCACTATACATAAGCTCAAACAACACAGATTACCACAGGGGCTGGAGCAGCAGTCTATAAGATTTTTGAACCACCCATTCCACCCTCACAGCAACACATAGATGCCTATTTCCAAAGCAGCTCACTAAATTCCACCTGAAGCACAATCTAAAATGAGCAGGTTCTGAGAGAAGGAATGAAACACCACCCAATGAAACACCCTCGTAACTGGGGGATGATATTTGGAAAGAAGGCTCAGTTTAGCACACTGGTATTGGGATGAAGATTTACCTTCAATTTCCAGATCTCTTTACATTTGACAGTAATAGCTTGTGCAGCACTGGCCCAGAGTACAAACTTCTTTTTCTCTCTCTCTCTCTCTCTCTCTCTCTCTCTCTCTCTTTCTCTCCCCCTCCTTCTCTCTCTCCACAAAATAAATGGTATTGGGTGTTTAAATAGCCAGTTTTGCTGGGCAAAGACCACCACCTTTGCATTCATAAAAGCCTGTGACAAGGCACCAACTCCAATTATGGCATCTAAGCGCTTTTGCAGTAAGAATTAATAAAACTGGATGCCACAAGGGGGCTTCCTGAAAGCAAAGTTTTGCTTGGCACTGAGAAGCCTAACCAGCTCGTGCATTTGAATCACCACACCCCTTGTCGATTTGTGACTATAAACTCACCTCATCAGCACTGCCATGTCAAGCTTTTCCTGACCAAACCACAGCCTCTCATGCATTCTAGTCAAAGCCCTTGTTGTCCCACTGAATGGCCCCTCCCAACCTCTTGTCCCTAATTCTCAGTGTTACCTTGTTGAGTCCTTCCATGACCACGTATGGGAGGTGTTCATGCAGCATTGCTGGAGAGATGATCACTTCATTAAATGCCTTATTGTCACCCCAGATAGCAAAGTAAGTGGGATCCTCTTGCTCGCAGCAACTAGAAGAGGAATTGGAATCCAAAAAGAGCAGAGAATAGGGAGCAGGGGATGAACGAGCAGGCCAATATTTTGGTATACAAAAGTGAGAAACAAGAGATTACAGAGACAGAGAAAGCAACAAGAGGAAAAAGACAGAAAGGAGATGTTACAGAACATATGCTACTGCCATTGCTCCAGGAGTCTGCACCAGAGATATAAGTATCTTCCCATGCTCACAGCATAGACAAAGTCACCAGAAATTATGGAGTGGAAAAAAATCAACTCCCTCATAGACTGATTCATCTACTGTGGAGTCTTTTCCAAAAGTAAATTTTCCCTCCCAGCCACGGCCTGGCTTCACAGCTCTGCACATACTCACCAGCACTGCTCTGCAGGATGGTTGTGCACTACGTGGATGATGCGGCCAGGCGGGTAGAGTGGAGTGCTTGCAGACAGGGCAATGGTTAAATCACTAGGATGGGTCCAGAGGCGATTACTGGTTACAGAATTTTCTTCCGTCTCTTCAGGGAGCTCTGACTTCGGGATGCACTTTGTAGCACCCACAATGATTCGCCACTGTCAAGAAAGGGGAGAAATAAAATGGAGAAAAGGGAAGGATTTAGAGAAAAGCAAAACTATATTACCAGAGATTGTTAGGTAGGTTTATTTAAAAGGAATACCTGAAAAGAACAGGACTTGTGCCACTGGTTCATTAATCATGTACCCAAAGATGGAGATAACCCTGCCCTGAAAGAAAAGTTGTTCCTTCCTCCTTTCCTCTCCTAATTTTAACCCTAAAGACAGTAAAATATTGTCTTTCCTCTTTTTGATGGAAGCTTTCTTAGAGTTAGGAATCTAGAGCAAGGACATTTTCGTGCCCCAAATGATAATATACCAAACCTTCTAAAATAAAAAAGTGGACAAAATCTGATTTTTTGTTGCTTAAAAATAAGCAAAAGACTATATAACATAGCCAGACAAAAAATCCCTTTAGGACCTTCTTAATGCTCTGAAAGAAATCCCCCCAAAAACAAAAACCCACTAAAATTTTTAAGTCAAACTGCAAAAAAAAAAAACAAATATAAAATGCTAACAAGAAAAATAAATGTAAACTCACTTTTTTTGTTTGTTTGTTTTAATCTCCACAGACTATTTTTATAACATTTTACCCGTGAAAAACTTAAAATCTTCCAGCTTTTATGCCTCAAGGTGACAGTCAAGAAGCCTGAGCTGGAACAACTCTACATACATACCTCAAAACTGCTGACAAGCTGCTTACCTCACAACAGCATTATCCAGTCAGCACACAGCTGTGTCCATATAAACTCACAACTGCTGTACTTCTAGGTCTGTTACCAACAAGAAAAAGCTACAGCTTTTTTTCTGGAACACAGACTTCAAAGCAAATTCAGGTGACAAAATGACCTGCTCAGTTGCTTTAGGTCTGTGACACTGAATTTCCAGCATGTGAACACAGAGCTACAACCATAAGACTACAGAGTATAACCCTAAGCTCTGAGCGCTCCAGCTGCTTTACGGCTCTCGTCATCACCCCACTGGTTACCTCCACAGTAGTCACTGTGGACCTGAGGAGATCTGGGGGCTGGAGAAGTCTCAGTATTGCTGTGTGATGCTAAGAAAATTTACCATCATTGTTCAATGATTTACATTCAGGTGTCTGTTCACCTTCATTCCTACCTTTGGTTTGTTACTTCTCTGAAGAACATCAAGCAGTTGCCGGCGAAACCCCTCTAGCTGTGAGAGACCAATCCTGAAAGAGAAAGGAAGAAAGTTCTTTCTTCATTTGTCAGAAAACTGCTGACAGGTAACAGAGAACAGTAGGGATACAGAGCACAGAAGAGTAAGAAGCTATGCTACAAGAGGCGCTACAAGAATGAAACAATGCCACAAGGAAGCTGACTTCAGAGATGAGGTGTGGTTAACGCCCAGCACCAGCAACCAGGGAAAAGAGGCCACAAGAAACCACTGCAACAACAAACACAAAATGTAGCAACGGAATCACAGCAGTGAACACAGGTATGAGAGAGGTTGATGCATAGATAAAGAGGAAGATGATACAGATGTGTAACCACAGAAATAATCAAGCAGGAAATAATTCAATTACAGGATGCCACTGAACAGATAAAACAGGAAGATGGAAGAGAGCTCTATGACACCACTGAACAGATTACTAGATGGACAAGATTTTGTCGTACAGGTTACCAAAAGGCATACTCAAGTAGTACTCAAGTAGTACTGCAGTACTTTTCCTTCACTGAATTCTACATGCCTAAGAAATAGCGTAATTTATCTGAGGTCATGCAACAGGGCAGAGGTGAAAATAAAATCCAGGTTGCCTGGCTCCTAGTCCAAGGCCCCATTAAGGATAAATATCCCAGGAGATGATGAAAGGTGAGAAATGTCGAGACACGGGAAATTAGGGAGCTAGCCCAGAGATGTGAGATGATATGCAACAGTTGATGAGGAACAAACAGTAAAAACCATGACCTGACAGCACAGTTTGGGACAGAGGGTAAAGAGGGCTGACTTAACACAGGCAACCAGAGAGGCTGCACAGACATGCCAGATGCTGCAATGCACGTATTTATAGAGACACGATATTCACCATTTTCTTTCTTACAGAAAGCTGAGATATAGGGGAGGGATATGCTCACACAAAGGTGTATGAAACACCTATACAAGTGTCCGTGTAAAAGATACAGCAATTCAGGTAACTAGGCAGACAAGCAAGAAACACATAAGGACAGGTAAGTGAGGAAACTGGACACAGAGATGATCTGAGGGTTTCTGAGAGGAAACAAGTGACTTTAGTAAAGAAAAGTAAAACCAAGGAATTCAGAGGCTTCTCAACTTGCCTGGGCACTAGATCTTTGCCAAGTACGACTGCAGTCACAAACTCTTTTGAATACTCCATGGCATCCTCACTGGAAGAGAAACAGGACCAAGAAGCAGCAAATATGGTTTTATGGGAAATAAATTGCACTCTATTCACAATTTCTGTTATTGGTCTCCGAGAGACTTTTGGACATTGTACCTGGTCATACAAACGATCTAAACTGCTCGAGGCCTTTGGGACTTGAACCTCATTAAGGCTAGGCTGAAATCCACATCCTGTGCTTCAAAAAACATTACTCCTTAATGGTATAGTGAGCCCTTCCTACAGCTAAAATAGCTCCTTCCTTACTTAATTTACCTGCATTTGACTTTGATACACTTGGGAAAGGAAGTACTAAAAATCTATGCTTGGTAATGATTTTCCTATAGTTGGGAAATGGCTAGGACCCAAGAAAAAATATGACATGTTCTTGAGACTACTGTGAAAAGATAGAGTAGGACTAAGACCGCCACTTTCTGCAGTAACCTTAGCACCAAGATAAGAAGGAATAAAGTCTTCCATTCTATGATCTGGTTCTTCAGACAACTCCCTTCCTAGAGACCTTCCTCTCAAGAGGAACCACAGGTAGAGGCCACCATCATTGACCTAGAGATGTTCCTGGACATGACGTACAGTACAACAAAGATGGGATGTGTGGCAGTCAGAGGAACCTCCCTGAACTCTGAGGCAGTTGAGATGCACAAGCAATCCAAGGATCTCAGGAGGAGAAGCTCTAAACAGAAAGCTATCAACTTCTTAGGGAACATTCTACAGAACAACTTTTCTACAGCCACAGATGATTGTGGATTCTGTCATAACAGGGCATGCTAATGTCCACACTCATTAGCAGGATGGTTAAAATATCCTGGCTGATGCAGGCGCATACGCAGTTGCCATCACAATGGGCTTCTCACAACACATATCTGCTTTTAAGTGCTCCCATGGTGTCTGTCATGATTAGAATGACTTTATCTCACTCCATGGCCATCAAGAGGGATGATTTTACTGGCTGCTATGAAATTAATGTAATTCATAGGTCTGTTCCAATTCACAACAGAAGGAATTCATATTACTTCTCTGTAGAGGTGTATCTATCTGAGGCAGCCACCCTAGATTTCTCCTACAGCCAAAGGAGAGAAACAAACACCAGAGAAGCACAAGCCATCTGACTTATATTCAGCACCCACTTTGTGGTTAGGATAAAAGAAATCACATCCTGAAAGTGCCCATTTCTTTCTGCCAGCTGCAAAAGGAGTCCAAACAACTAGATCCAATGCAGACCTCTATTTCTGGTCAAAACCTCCCATTCTGCATTCTATTCACAGTGGAGGGGGAGAAAACACATTGGCACTGTGCAGGGAATAGTAAGGGAGGAAATCACACCCTATTCACTACCAGTGTCTCAACTTACATTTTCCACTAATCAGGGTAAAATTAGAGCTTTAGCCCCAGATGACTGAATCACAAACCTGAATACATGGATTCACAAACATCGCAACCTAAACTCCAGACTACAACACAGAACAAAGACTGGCAACAACCCTCTCAGCTCCTACAACTTGTGACTCTCTCTCCTATATGCAAAGACCATCCAAGACAATATTGAAAACAGGATTTGATCCTGCAACAAATACGCCTTCTCCCTCATCAGCCCCGCTATACCAACACCTACCTCAGCAGCCCACCTGGGGGAGAATACGCAAAGCACTTCAGTGATGGGTACTGTGGACGCAAAAGGAAGGACAGGATTGCAGCTGTGCCAGCCCCTAGAGAATGACCAACCACAATCAGGCCATAGTGTTTTGTCCCTCTGCCCTGAAAATAAAAAACAAAACAAGAAATTGAGATCAAAGTGAAAGGAAACACCACACCAAATCCCCAGTCTGGTCTGTTCCCCTAAGCCGGAGATGTTTCCTCAGACTGAATTATTTTGGGAATTGATAAAACCTTCTGATAAAACCTGAGTGCAGGTTCACAAATCTGAGCTCTCCTTGGTTCTAGAAATGATGATTTGCTCTCATTAATTTCAGAAATTGCCTGGAGCATGCTGAAAAAATGAAATCTTAACTTGCAGTTTGAACAGGAATCATCTGAAGTCAAGATGTTCTCAACAGTCAGCAGACTTACTCAACTAATTCTGGGACCACGCTAATCTCAACACTAATCTAGATCTCTGAAGTCAAGTATTCTTCTTGATATTCAGAGGCTGGGGTGTTAGCCACAGCTCAAACCCAGAAGTCTACTACAATGTTTCAGAAGTCTGAGGGCTGCTTCTCTGCGAGATCACAGAGTTGTGCCAGCACCCCCTTAGGTTTTCTACAGGGACAGAGAATCTAGCATCATACTCCAAGACATCAGATCATCACAATGAGGGCCATAATTGAATCTCTGCATAAGATGAGAAATCAAACACAGAATAGACCAAACTGCATGAAAGGAAACTTTATCTTTGTGTCATTTTTCTTCTCAAGGCATCTCTAAGTTGCCATAACACCTATTACAGTCAGTGAGGTTAACCCCATGGGAGAATTACACTATATAAACCTCATTTGCTCTAATTTTTTCCTGGACATCTGCTGCTGTCAACTGTCAGAAACAATGTACTAGGTTAGATGAAATTTTGGTATGAGTACAGCCTGGGACAGAATTAATGCCCTGTTCATTCCACTTCTTTAGGTCTTTCTCAAAGTCAACTTTTACACAATATTTAATTTTCTGCACAAAAACTGTTTCTCCATGTCTCCATCTCTCCATCCTGGTGGATCAGGTCCAGTCAGTTACTTTATTCCACAGCAATTAAAAACCGGACCCACCATCTGTAATGCTAGCTTGGAACAGAACACAATATGAACTATCACACACACAAGAGAAAAGCTGTCTCGTGTGTCACTATATCTGTGTCACTATATGTGTGTCACTATATCCTTGCCACTCAGGGAGCAACGATCTCTGTAGTACATCAGGAAAAGTTCCATATAAGTAACAGCTCACTCAGTAGTTTTCATTTTCCAGGCAGAGAGGAATACAGCACCATACAAAGAAGCCAGATGTCTATGTTTCTCTCCATACATTTAGCTAATATTACAAACCAGATACTTCGGTGTTACCTTCAGACACTTAAGTTTCAGTGAGCAAGTAAGCCATTCATCCCACTTATCCTCTTCTCTTGCCCTTTTGTTATTGATAATTTGCTCTAGGCACTGCTCGGATTAAGGCATTTTTCAGGCACAAGAAAATGACATCTGGCTCACAGTGAGGAACCAGTCAGTTCACAAAAGGCCTCTCCAACCAGCCATTGACTCAACCACTACTGACACATAAGCTAAGGCAAGCTTCTCCAGAACATCTCTCTTGGGTTCTCACAGCGCTCTCAATCACAAGAAATACAGTTAGCACAGAATCCCAATACTGTCTCCAAAAAGAATCTCTACAGATACAGGATTTTAGTTCCTGCTGATTTGGTTTTACTGTTCCCTAAAACACCACTGGCACCAGAGGGGAGTTGTTGTAGCTTTGCCTAAGAACAAACTCCAACAGCTCCACAGGGCTTTTGGGCACAAGGCTTCAAAATAAAAAAAGCCCTAGAGGAATAAGTAACTAGCTGTCCCGCAGCAATCAAGAATGGTAGGAACTGGTAGGAAGCTCTGAGAAATTAGTATGACAAATTTAGGGACACAGAGATGGAGTTTTAACACCAGTGCTTTAGGGAAATCTCATTTTATGTACAGGCTGCAAGGCTCGAAGAAAACTAATGCTCACCAGGTCCCGTCCAAAAGCTTGAGAAAGCACCATCTCTTGCTCCAATTTCTTCTTAATGTACTCAGCAGATAGCACCATTCCCTGAAAATAGACACCAAGACAGAGAACAAAATGTGAACAGGTTCATGGCAGGCCTAAACCAACAGACACCATACTACCTGAATGCTGTGCAAGCTCTGGAGTGCCACACAGAATGTGTCAGAACTGTGCACCAGCCATGAGCTATTTAGGAGTAGCCATGAACTACTCCGGAGTAACAGCAGCTATAAAGTTATGACAATACCCAAAGGCCCTATTCATAGACTGACTGAATAGCCTGGAAAAAAAAAAATCATTTCTTAAACAAAAGATGTATCTGGTAGTTCAGTTCATGCTGGGAGCTGTAGTAGAGCAGGGAACTTTGTTTTTTGGCAGTGTCTGAGTCTTAACTACAAAATTCTACACTCTTATTTAAATCTGTGAATGAAAACATGAACTAGCCTAACAAGTTTACAGAAAAATAACACAAACACAAAGACACTGCTTGTGAAAACACTACTCAGAAAAAGTGGCAGAAGTACTTGAATAGGAAGGACTCACTGGTACCTGGAGTAGGCAGAAGAGTAAGTGCATTCAGCTGGCCAAAGACCCTAGCTGCAAATTCCTAGAGACATTTCTTTCAAAGGAACTAAAAACTGATAAGAAACTAAGAATGAAACTAAGAACTGATGGTAAAGGAACTGATAGCCTATTTTTAAACATCTATCATTTCTCTGGTGTTTGCTGCATTTGAAGAGTGTTTCTCACCCTAAGTACATTAATTACTGATGCAGTTGATCTCTGTTATAAACAAGCAACCAGAATTTGGTCTGTTGCATAAATTCTTGGTTACATCTTTGTTATAGTTTAATTCAGTGGTAGGAAAGCCTGAACTGCAAAGGCTGAAAAAAAACGATGTAATCCAAGATAAACACAGGTAAACAGAAATCATCTACTTCCGATTTATTCAATTTGGACTCCAAGTAATATATCCTGCCTAAGTTGGCCAAAAACCAGGGAGCTTTATCTACTCTGCTATTTTCAATTATATCTCCCCACAAAAACATTTTACATACTAAATGAACATTACTGAGCACTGTTTAATCTCAGACATAAAAGGAATACATGATCCCCACAAAAAGAAAAGAAATGGGTGATTTTCAAAGTCTTCAGTATCAAACATAGCACCAAACCAATCTGACTATTGAAGAAAAACAGCAGAACATGGGTGATTTTGCTGAGCCTCTAAATGGGACACTTGTAATGCTATCATCGCTATCAAAAAGCAGATGTCATAATATTTCATGTCTGTGCTCAGACCTTTCAGTAGTTAGTCAGCTTCAGCTGCATTTGAAATAGGCTCCATTTCCAACTCTAGTAAGAAATGAAAGGTAGACTACTTACATAAATTTCTAACATGGATTCAGGATTCTATTTTTGTAAAGCATGTCCTAAATCCATGGTGATTATTACTAATGAACTGGTAGTCAGCCTTGTAGTTATACCTAGATAATACATTATAAGATAAACACTGACTTTAAAATCATAGAATCAGAGTTTCATTGCTGCAAATTTGCACTTCAGCTCTCTGTTAAAGTGGATAATGTTTTATAAGGTTCAAAAGAAAAAAAAATCTGGGCTTAATTTTAAAACCTGAAATGTAAATGACCAGAGGAATTGGAGATCTACGGAAAGCAAGAAGAAAGTATTCTGTATTGTTTTGCAGTTAAAAGACACAACACTTTTTTGCAATATTCGAAAACTAAAACTACAGCCTTCTTTTTGTATAATACCACTTCAGTCCTCTCTAGCATGGAATGTCTTCAGACTTTCCTTGCACAGAGGTGTGAATCCCCACATAGGGCTCTATTTAGAAGAGATAATTAGGTAAAAAAAAAAGTTATTAAGAGTTATTGCTATTACTGTTATATCAGAAGGGTGAAAGCAGTCATCGTGACCGAGCTTTCAGGGCACTCTTTTATAGCAGTTACTTGCTGTCACCTTGGCTGGCTCACTGCCACAACATAAGCCTCCATTATGTAATCATTTTAATAGTTTAGTTCTGTTCAAATTCAATAGAACTAAGTATGGCTTCAGGCCCTGGACTTATAATTACTTTTAAATTAACTTTGTTATTAAAAACAATGGACAGTTTTTTAAAACAGTGAGGCTAAAGTTTTTGGTTGGTTCGTTGGTTTTTGGTTAATTTCTCCTCCAAACTGTGACAATCCTGTTTTTAGGCATACCAACCCATAAACCTTAGCTACAGCGATGCTTTATGACTCAAAAAAGCTTAAAGACCTAATAAATAATAATTGAGGCATTAATGTTAACCCAAACACTCAAACATTTTCATCTGTAGTAGTAGTGGAGTGGTGAGTGGTCTCCTGTAATGGAAATATCAAGAGTTCTAATCTGTAGAATTGTTTGGTCAACCCTGAAAACAGCACAACAACAGGCTGGCTCTCCAGGTGCGGTTAACAGCTTTCAGCTTGCTGGGTATGCAGGACATTTCATTTATTTTTGCATTAAAAATGCATATTTTTAATGTACATAAGTCAATAAGATAGACATTTTAGAATTCTATTAACTCCATTAGTCTCCTTCAAGAATTAAAGTGCATTATTTTCTAACAATTAATATTGATAACACTTTAAAATAAGGCTATATTTGCATATTAGTAACAACAGAAAAGTACATAATGAAATGGAAACTCAGTACAGAACAAAAGGGCATGATCTGATAATGTGTTTCAGATAAATTACGGTCATATGAACATTTCCATTTAAAAAGAACATCTCCCATTCAAAAGAAAATCTTCAACTTCCACAAATATCAGTTACTAGCTTTTGTACACATTAAAAAATAGAATTGTTTCCCATTACTTTCCTTTGGTTTCTTTTTACCTTTTTTAGTTTATACAAGCTGTTTAGCATAACGATTGTGCAAAGGCCTTTTGAACAAAAGTAAACAGTTCAAAATAAGTGATATTCGCTTTGACAGTTGAGAGTACTGAGAAAGTATTCAAGAAAAAGGGTTTATATATATAAATATAAATTATGTGATTAAAAAAACTGCTTAATTTATCTATGTTTCCTTACTATGTCCTATTTAACTGCTACATTGATTCACTCAGGAGGAAATATAAAAGTGATGTGCTAATCATCACAACAGTGTTGTTTTAAAGAATGGGCCCATTCTGGAAGACTGAGAGCAAAGCTCTTCCAGACAAAACAAACAAACAAACAAACAAACAAAAACAGATATTCTCAGTGGTCAGGATTTTGTTAGTTTGCTTGTCTTCAAAAGTAACCGCTTCTTTATCAGGCCCACATCCAGCTAAGCATTTGAGTATGTGGTTATCCAGCAGCTGCTAATACAGAACAGAGCGTGCAGGCAGCATTCGGGAAAACATCATGAATGAAGCAGGAGCTCCCAGCTCATGGTTCCCACTGAGTTATGAGCTCCAAGTCCTGCCCCGAAGGCTCCCTGGCCACATGATCAGCAGCATCTTGTTTCTCTGCCAGGCAACATTTCCCAGCTGTCACTAAGTGCTTTCTGACATATGGAGCCTCCAGTTTCCATTTTTCTTTTCCAACAGGGCACAGCATCTTTGTGAGGCCGTCAAACTCCTGATAATCTTAAAACTCAGCACATGTCTTATAACTTTGCTGGACTGGGGCAAAGATGAACTCTTCACTAAATTGATTTAGTCAGCTCAGTCCCAACCACTAAGACAGATACACAGCATCACTAATTACACAGACGCAAGTCCTGACAATAGCCTTTTAAGAGTTTCAATGACTATCCCATTGCAACAGATTTTTCTTAAACATACTGTCAGGATATTATTGCAAATTCTGAAAAGGTTATCGGAAGAAAAAATAATTTCACAGTAATTTTGTTCTAGGGCTCTACAAATTTCTTTTGCAGGTCTTTTTTCACTCATTTCTCTCCTCTTTTTGTTTGTTTTTTTGTTCTATTTAAGGACGTAATGGTTTTAACTGTTTCAATTTAAGGACTTTTTAAAAATATTATAGCCATTTCACTGCAATCATATAACGTCCTTCACGAGAGCACCTCAAGCAATTAAGACTGTCAATTTTTTGTCTGTTTTGTCTACACTTAAAAAGTCAAGACATTAGAAGTGGTTCCTACTTACTTTGTGTCCAAGCCATGTTCCATGGTGACCCTCAACTGGAAGGCGTTCTGCATCCCCAGTTAGGTCAGTCAAGGCATCCTGGTAAAAAAGAATTTACCACATTCTGGACAACAAGCCAAACACCAAGAGCAAGTCAGGAAGGTCTCAGATTATCCCCAAAGATTGTGAAGGGACCAGAATGTTAAATGCAAGATTGTTAAAGATTGTTAATTTGAGGCCACTATGCAGTGTACCTACTTTTGGAGACAGGGTTCCTCGGATACTGATGACCACCTTCTTCTTATCATGGTCCACAGCAACATAGAAAGGAGTTTCATAAACCTGGAAAAGATCCACTATTGTAATGTGCAGATGAGGCATTCCAACTTACTTATTCTCCTACTCAGGGAAAAGCAAGCAGAGCAGCATGACGAGCTATGCCTTAAATTGAAGGACTGCACTGAATGAACTAGGATTTTTGGCAGTTTCTGTCCAAATGACAGAATTTCTTGGCAGAGAGACTGTAGATTTGCCTCTAGGGTCAGGAAAAGACTTAGGTTTCCTCCTGTGTACCACTACATCTGAAAGCAGAGAGATCAAAAATGAGGGACTATAGAAGTATGCCCCAAATATGAAGGGGCTTGCAGACTCCTCACCGCATCATGACAAGAAGTGTAAACAATGTCCACTGAGGTCATATTCTCATCCAAGAAGTGCCGTCGGATGGCAATGGCGTTGCAGCCACAGCAGTTGTCCTCCTCAATGGTGACACTAGGTGCATAGCGGGGACGTGAGGGACAGAGACAACAACATCTGCAAAAGTTAAGGAAAAAAATGTTTTGTGGAAAAGAGAAGAACGCAGAAGAAACTGTGGCTTTACAGAGGAATGTCCAGAAATAGGAAGGGGAAAGAAAGAGACCCTGCATGCCACATACAGGCCTTATCTGAGCATCAGTGATTTCCCCTACTTGCAGGTGTTCTCACAAAAAAATAGGACACACACACAAAAAATAAATAAATAAAATAAAATAAAATAAAATAGGCTGTAGTTTTCCTTCTGAGCACCAGAGAGAGCTACAGTGCAACAAGTCTCCAAGGAATCACTGCATGATGGAGTTGGGATCTCTCCTCATGGGATGCTATGCTTAGTAGCACAGTCCTAAATAGCTTCAATACATAAAGCAGCTAGCATTTATTGAGCTTTACATCTATTTTTTTAACATGTTACAACAAAACAGTTCCAGAATCATCCAGAAACAAAAAGAGACCTTAGATTTTCGTTTTTGTTTCCTTCATGAGACATTTCATACATAAAAGCATCTCAAATGGTAATGTACTCTTCCTAAAATACAAGCAACTTCTCTGCTGAATCCAGTTGTAAAAAGTTCAATCCCAAACAGAATCTGCTGGCAGAATTATTATGGCTGGAGGCAAAAATATAAAATGACAGTGCAATCCTGAACTGAATTACAGTATTGCTACCATAAGGTAAGCAATATATAGCATGGCAGAGAGAACACAGCAAAAACTGCAGCCAAGTCCTGCTGATGCTCTAATAATTAAAGACCCAAATGTCAACTCCCTGCATAACTGGGCTTGCTGATAAATCTGATTACTGAGCACCAAGCAGCTACTTTGACTCAGTGTGAATATAGTCTTATGCCAGATGAGTTTTTCTCTGCTGGCTATTCAAATTGTGTAGGACTGGCATGATCTGTAGTGCACCAGAGATGACAGAATATAACATAGCTTTGTTTATTTAACAGGGTAAGCAGATAAGCAACTGTGAGAAAGAAGGGCTAAAGAAAAAGACATGGGAGGAGGAAAGGCTTGGAAAGTGACTGAGCAAGACAGATGGAAAGAAAGAATGAGAAAAGAAAAAGAGAAAGAGAGGGGGAAAAAGGGGGAAAAGGAAGAGAAAAGTGGGGAGAGAAAACTGATAAAAGAGAACAGAATTCTAAAACAGGGGAAAACAGAAGGGAAAAGGGGAAAAAGTAAGAGAAGGCAGAGCAAACAGACAGGACAGCCACTCACGAGCAGGATCTGGCCAGGCGACAGAGTCCACATGTGGGCTTCCTCATCAGGTACATGGGCCAGCCATAGGCAGCCAGGGCAAACAGCATGTAGTAACACACCTCTTTATATCGCTGCATCTCTTGCTGAAAGAAACAAGAGACTTACTAAAGGCCTGATACTCTTTTAAATGGTGATTTTTTTTCTACCGTTTCCCTTTTCCCATCACGGCTAGAGAAGTGCATACTCTTTTTATCTGAAAGTCATCCTTCTCTCTCACCACCACCAGAACAGCAAACACTGACTGCAGTTCCAGGTGACTACTGGAAAGCAAGCTGCTTAATTCGAGCTAGATCCTCCCTCTCCTAAGAGCAGCTATGCCAAATTCTGTGAGTGGAGGAGTCAAGAGTAACAAAGCTAGAAAATAGTTACAGAGACGTTCTCTGCTTTACACCAAAAAGCATTCTGTAAGGGAAGGCCATGCCCTGGGGGTTTTGTTTTAACCTACCCTAGTTGAAGAGAAGAGAAAAACTAGTTTAAGTCTGAAGGATCTCTGCAAATATACTGCTTCCACATAGTTGCAGGCCATAAGAGGCCCTGGGAGAAGAGACTGAGATAGTCTGGGACCATATGTCTCAGCATTGACTTCTAAAAGCCACATTGATACCTCAACCCACACACACCTATTCAGAATTACAGACTATCTGAACAGAAGCAGGATGTTAGCATTAAATGCAGCACAGTAAGGCACAGCCACAAGAAAGTTAATTTCAAAATCACCTCAGATCACAGATGCTTGGATTTAGTCAGCCTCTCTCTTGCAACCGCTAACATCTAACCAAGGGAAATGAAAACAAGTTTGCCCAATGAAGGGCTGCAATGACAACACGGAGCCAGGAGAAAAGCCAGGCTTAATTTACAGAGAAAGAGAACAGACCACAGCCATTTTTAGTTTCAGAACTACTGAGAGAATCAGCACTACGAAGGAAGGCTCCATCACACTCCAGGCAGTTCCCTGCTCTAATCAGGATGGAACCCAGGATGTCAGACTTCACAGGCCCTGCTGGTGGCACCTCCACATGACACTCCTGGCTGCAGCACTGAACTCGTATCTCCAGCTCTGGAGAAACATCCCCTTCTGAGTGGAAATACTACTACCTTCCCCAGAGTGGAGGATAGAGACAAAAAATGCTGTAAAAGTGCTCTGAAGTCGAAACAAGGCCTCCAGGAGAACTAGCATTGTTATTAGAATCTGTTGTTATAATCTTTCATTGCTTTAACTACTACAGAAAGTGGCAGGGGCAGGGAGGAGAAAAAGAAAAAACACTGAGGAAGAAGATGACAGGCTAAACGCAGAAGCATGAGAAGTTTGCAAGATCCCAGTCCAGTGACTTACCGCATTTTTGAGGTCCAGATACTTAGTGTTCCTGGTCACCGGCATCCCAGACAGAAAAGCTAAAATGTCATTGTTTGCCTGCAAGTCACAAACATACATAAAAATTCTTCTCTACACCATCAAGACACCACATCTATGCCTGAAAAACAGAAAGCACTATGCAACCTGGCACAATATAGCTTGCAGGTATCTTGACTTGTTAAATGATCTAATTCTGATTTCCACATCATCTGATCACGGGTGTCTAAACCCCACTTGTGAATATAACCTTTTCTACTATGTTGGTAATTTGCAATCTCAATGCCAGTAATTGCTTGGAAAACTATGAATTTTTCCTGCAAGTTTCTCCTGTAGTTGCATCCAGATGATGGAGTCGTCTATACGTAAGTAGATGGGGGAGGTGTAATCTCTCCATTCACTTTCAAGAAACTGCCCTCCTCCTGAAGGTTGTTGCCCATTTGGGGTCAAGAACACAACTCATATGCATCGCCTACCAAGGAAAAAGGACAGGTTTCAAGATTGACTCAGTATCAGCTGGACCCTTTGCAAGTCTCAGGAAAGCTTCTAAAAAAAAAGTTAGTATTTTTATTTCACAGCTTAGTGAGTGGCAATAGCCCATCACACAACAGAAACAAGGTGGGCAGAGACACGTAGTTCTCGCACAGTGAGTCACAGAAGAGGAGCAGGTAAGTCAGAGGCCAGATGAGATCCCTGCTGCCTGCGTACAAGGCGATGTACCCCCACCACCCACCTCATCCAGCACAGCGTTGCGTTTCGCCCTTTGCCGTTGGCGCAGGAGAACCAGGCCTGCAATGATGTCAGATGGGACGATGTCAAGGTCTCGGAAAAACTCAGCAAAAAGGTAGGCGATTTCAGAGTAGGCGTCCTGCAAAATCCAGTGATATAAGGGTTTAGGAGGAGGAGTTTGGTTGTGGGGAGCCTCAAAACAGGACACAGAATGAGAATCAGTGGCCTCATTTCTGTAGCTTGGTCTCCAAAACACCCAAGAGATTCCTTCAGGGAATACTTTTTCTGGTCTAATCATATTAATGCATCTTATTTTATATAGTCACACTCAGAGGCCTCAGCTGAGACTCAGCTTAAACTATACTGGGTGCTTCTGCATGTACAAGCAGACAAACACTACATCAAAACAAAAAGGACAGACAAAAAGGGAGAGAAAGGAACCATTTTCACCTCCATATTGCAAATAAGACAGAGGGAGAAAGCACAGAATTGAACACAAATCCCAGTCATCTTCAATTGTCATCTTAGATTCCTCCCTCCTCAAAAGCAATTTCATTTGAACAACAGCTATTCAGGAGAAAAGAGAAGAAAAAAAAAAGAGAGAGACAAACAAAAAAGCACACAGTCTGTCCTATTTAATAATCTCTTTAATTCTGTAACTCAATCCTGGCATCATCTTTCCCATACTTAAGCCAGATCCACTGTCCCAGGCACATGACTGAGAAAGTGGGGGCTGTTTGAAGCCTGTCACTGGATAATCACTGTAGCTGTTTATTTTTCACCATCACCACAGACGGGTATTACAAGTGGCAGAAAACTTGACAGAGTCATCAGGCTTTCCCTAGTTTATCCTCATCTATGCCCAGCCTCAACCAGACACAAGCAAAATTACCCGAAGAGGAAAACTTCTGAACCATTATCTCTGAACCATTAAATGCAGAGTTCCCAGCAGAGCAGGCAACCAGTCCAAAAAACAAAAGACGTTGCAGATGGACAGAAATGGAAGCGACTTGAGAGGATGAACACAAAGGCTGTAAAGCAGAGTGATAAGCTGAAACCAAATTTTGAGGAGAAATGTTATTTTCCATTTGGCTTTGTTCTACAAAAAAAAAAAGGGAGATCTGTTGAGACCTGAAATGAGAATGCCTTGGAAGGATGGAGACTGAATAGACTATGAGACAAAGCCATGAGAAAGCCACTATGAGACAAAGCCACTATGAGACAAATGACAAAGGTCATTGCTTGGACCAGCAAGCTTAAGGACAAAGGTGACCCAGAGGTTGTACCAACAAAAAGTGGGAGTGACCAAGTGAAGTAACACATACATGCTCACTAGTTTGACCGTGACCATCAGCCACCTCAGAGCATTCTTTACGTAGCACCTTAAATCACAAATGTGTCTGTACAGGCAACTGGAGTCTGTCTGGGTTATGCACTAAAAGAAAGGTCTTCAGGACAGGCTATCTCTCTCTCTCCCTTTGACAAGCTTTGAAGAAAGCAAACTCATTCTTTTCCTAGATGTGCTCTAGAGGAAATGAGCTACATTCTTCTATCTGACAAAAACCTGAAGTGCAAGATTATTTCCTACCATTTTTTTTTCTTGCTTACAGTAGCAAGCAGAATCATCATTAAGAATGGGGCTTCAGATGGTCCATATTGTAGGTTCCCATACCAGCTATACCTTTGAAGAACAAATTGACTGACATCAGCCTCTTATACAATATTGCAACTGCACTATCCTCAAAGCACTGACTCCCATAAAATCTAGCAGTTTCTTGAACATGCAGGAAATGGAAAAGGGCTCAAAGTAAAAGACAACAAACTCCCATAAACTCGAAGTAATGACACCACTTAATAGTCTGTTCAAAGTGAAGGCCAGAAGTTCAATGTGTATTTCTTCCTTGGAAGGAAGAATTTCTGCTCAAGCTCCTGATATTTATATAGTGATTGATTGTGATATTCTGGTACTGACCCTAGAGGCTCTGGGGCCTGGCAGAATATACGGGGATAGAGCACTGTGTCGGTCACTCCAAACACATAACAACAGATTCTTGCCCTGATGCCACATTTGCTCTGCAGAATTCTATTTGCCCACCAAATGAACGATCATCCTCTGCTAGAATTTTTTTTTTTCCAGGGATCCTGCAAGAAGCAGCAATGGATTCGTTTCTGATCCATTACACAGGCATTCACTGCACATACGGCCATGCCAGGACACGCAAGGTTCAGACTCCTGTTTTCTCACAGAAAAGAGCCTAGAAATTGCTCAAGCTGAATTTAAAATGGAAATTTGATAGCACATAGAACTTGGAGATTCTGGTATCTGCTTTCATCCCGAACCATTAACAAAAAAAAAAAAAAAAGAGAGAGAGGAAAACACACACTCACTGCAGAATGTAAAATTGGTTTTCAATTAAAAAAAGCTTAATACAAAGTGAAATATTTTTGCCTTCATGGATGAAATACTTGGAAGGTGGTTCACAATGTGGGCAACACTGGTGCCTCTCAGGACTTCCTTTTGAGGTGTCCATATTCTCCTTCCAAGGCTCCTGAGCCAGGCTAAAATTGCCCACGGTGCCTCCAGAGCAAATATCTTTGGAGACATGGACAAAGCACCTGGAAAGCACCTCTTTGCTGAGGTAGCACAGGAGAGCTGGGACACAGAAAATAACCACCAAGGGAACATTGCTGCTTCAACTGCACAAAATATTTTTCTTTGCTTCAGTTTTCCAGGTGGGTTTTCTCAAACAGCTCTAGTAGACCATCTAGTAAATCTGTGAAAACTAGTCCGAGACTATTACTTCTCAGCAGGATGAAAGGTTGGGACTGGGAAATTCCCTGGAAAAGTGGTATTTCATCCAGTTCTCCAGGAGCATGTGATCAGGAGGACCAGCATGCCAGCACTTGTAGCTAGATTTCTACAAAAGGACTATAAAGACTCCTGCAGCTACTCACACTTTGGAAACTGCATCTCATAAAACACTGTCCCATAGCCACTTTTAAACTTGCCTTCTATGATAAACACAAATGTTCAGGTCGGCTTCACCTGAATCTCCATCATTTTATACAGATCTTCATTTTATTGCACTTATCACTGCTGAGATTAAAACCCAGTCTCATTTCTCTTCCTACACAAGTTCACATCCCTTCTGTCTGCTCCTTTTTCTGCTGCATCTTTAAGGAAGCCAAACATCACACTGTATTTAGTGAGAACGTATCCCTGATGTGGTCAGCCCCTTAGCATTTTGTGTATCATTTTCTGTGCCCTTCTACTGAAGCTTTTCAGGTTCAGTAGAACAGATGTCTCTTTTGAGGTGTCCTTGATAACTCTTAGCTCTTTTCCTGAGAGGTTGTAACTAATTCAGAAGCAATCAGTGTATGCAAGTAATTTAAACTGTTCCTTCAGATGTGCATTACCTCATCCTTCTGTATTATGACTTTCCTCTATCATTGGTAACAATTCCCTGTTTCTGTCTGCTCCTTCAAAAGGAGTTCTCAGAATTGGGAGTATTTGACCAACCTAAATATTACTGAGTTATCATCAAAATTTGACGCCTATTATTTACTACTTCAGCAGGTTATTAGGAGCCCTGTTGAACACCACCCTAGGGCACAAACCTGCTCCCGCTGCTTTCAATACAAATGTACTGCTAACTTTTGTGGAAGCAAATCAAACCCCTTAGCCTGCTCTGCTGCATAGATACCTGCATGGGAAATCCTGACCCCAGCAGGTGAAAATTTCAAAGCGACAATCTGCATTTCAATCTATGGATTAAGTAGCAAGCAGCCTTTGCTGGCTGGCAGGCTACGAGTTTTTTGCCTGTTCTGACAGATTTATGTTTTCCTACTCTGAGACTGGCATAAAGAAAAAAACACTTAAGCTAAGTATCTGCTAAAAGAGAAAACATGAAGCTGACCACAAAAGTGCTGTAATATGTTGAATATAAACACACTCTAACCAAAACAAACAAACTTAAAAGTTCACTGTAGCAGAAAGGTAAAAATGAACTTCAGGGGAAGTAAGAGCTTAAAATTGAAAATGCTGCTTTTCAGAGCTATTAATGTTCCCTTCAGAGAGGGTCCTGCAGCATTATATGCTCTGCTGTGTTCCCTGCATCACCAGCCATACCTGAAGCTTGCTTTCCAATAGGAAGCGTCCTCAGTACCTACCGACTGGGAGTCCTTTGTCCGTGTGCAGCAAAGAAAAACCTTGAGTCGCCGTGTCCAGCTGCTGGCTTGCCCTTCCTCCAGGCGATGCCTGCAAGAAATAAATAAATACCATGCAGCCTATTCTCTTGCACCAGGAGCATGCATACTAAACCACATTCTTATTTATGCTGTCCTGGGAGAGTCAAGGAAACTTCACATAGACAAGAACCTGGCTCATGGTATAGGGAAATAAGTCATTTCACCTTATTTCACCTGGCTCTCCAGATGGAAGGAGGCAAAACATGCCAAGGTTTCACTAATATTTTTTTTAAAAAGGTTAAAAAACTCTGAATACAACGGGTTCAACCCAGTTCAATTTCAGCTGCAAAATCAGCTAATTGAACAATCTTATTAAAATGGCCTACAGGTGACTTCACTGTTGCAAGCTTATCCTTGTTACTACATTTGCAGGGTAATATTACCTTATTTTTGACTGGTCTACCTGCAAGCCACAGCTCCCCTAATACAGGGGCTTCTTTTTAACAGCAACACAGACTAATTTAACATGGGACAGACCGATTAAAACAAACAAACAAAAACTCCTTCCATTTTATGTCATAGGATCACATAAGCAAAGGACCAAGAACAGAGAGTGAAAAGAAAAACCTGCTATTAAAAAAGTATCTACCTGCAATTTAAGATCAAGATTCTGCTGGACACTCCATCTGCTCACATCTTAACAACAGATGTGGTTTAAAACAACAACGATACATAACCTCCAAGTAAGATTCCAAAATTGGAACAGGAATACGCCTGTCCTAAGACAAAACTGCCAATGATCAGTTTGCTCTACAAATGCCAAAGAACTCGGGCAGCAGTGCTAAAAATTTCACAACTTCACACAGAGGTTGAAAAAGTAAGCGTGCTTTGAGCTATTTTCACTCCAAGTTTTCCTTCTTTTTTTTCTAACTCTGAACTTCCACACTTAGTATAGATCTTAAAGCAACTCTCTTAGAAAAGTATCAGCAAAGTAAGTTGAACTTTTTATTTGTTTTGTGTTTTTTTAGTCCTGCAAGAGCATAAAAAGCCCACACATATCAAGGTGCCACTAGTAAAGGAAAACAACTGCCTAAGTAGCTACAAGAGTACAACAAAATGGAAGCCATCAAAATGTGTCTTCCCAAGAAGACAAAGAAGTCAAGTTCTTTCATGAGTTAAGACAAAGGAAATATAGTTCAAATTTTAAGTGTAACACAAAGTCAGGTTATTGCCATACATCAAAAGGGTTTTATCACTTCAAACTGAGGATCTCAACAGGAATGGGTGGCCTTCAGCATCTTGCAGGATCATGCTCCAGAGACAGGTGGAGAATTTCAAAATATTCCCTTTGGAAATGATTGGACTGAATGCAAAGTAACAGTTTATGTTTCCATTTCACATTATATCCCATACCACTTTGGTTATTAACATCTGTTAGCACTGCATTTCTATAGTGGAAATCCACAAACAGCAGGCACAAACTCATTGAAATGCTACAGGCCTGTAGGAAAAATCTGGTCAGGTCCAAAGGGATAAATACCTACAGTAAGTTTTCTGGAATATCAAAAATCTGCACAGAGAAGATGACTTGGTTTTGTTTTGTTTTACTTTTTAAGTTCTCAGACAAAAAGAACTTTGGAACCTGCAATGCTCAGTTTCCTCAAGAAAAATAATGGATCAACTCAAAGGGCTCTGTTTTAACATGGGGTCCTCGTTGCACAGTGTTTTAGTACAGCTTCTTCATTCAGAATTCCCTGGGAATGTCCCAATTACAACACAACAGTTGCACCCATTAGGTAAACGGGGTGCTAATCCTAAACATTCAAGACTAGTGTTAGTGCTATATTCAGGTGATCCCATTGCAAGAAGAAACAGGTCCCCTCAACCATATCATCAATACTTGCTGCACTGTCTCCAGAAAAGCCAAGATTTTTCTCTCACAAAGACAATGTGAAGAATCTCATTTCAAAACACTGGAGGACTATGAAACACTCCTTGAAGGAGTTCCTAAAGAAAAATGCATGATTTCTAGAATATTTTTAAAGACTCTCATTTCTTCATTCAAAATGCTCTCAGCCCTACAAGGCCACATTCTTTGCTGACAGCAACATATGTCATGACTGTGTAAGGAAACAAAGCCTGTTTGTGTTGCCCCAGTGTTTAGGGGGAGGGAGAAACCAAAAACAAACAAAAAAACCCAACAACAATTAAAAAGCAACAAACTTCTTAAAAATGCCTTGCTCACTGAAAAAAACCTTTCATATCCCCATCTGGGTAGCTCACAAAGATGCAGTCAATTCTTAAGTGAAACATCTAACTGCCGACACAATAGAAATTGCTTCTTAGCTAACAACATGTATAAGACAGTTCAGGCCAGAAGGTCATATTTTGAAGAAGATACAAATAAAGGAAGAAAGAAGCTTTGGAAAAAGATCCTATCTTGACCTAAGTTAGGTCTAAGTACTACCTCCCTGTTACCCGGCAAAACACAATACCACAGGGTGGACAAACAAGCTGCTGTGACCAATAACCGTGGCCCAAAGGACTTATAAAGATTTACAAATCCACTGACTAACATACAATCCCACGAGATCTCATGTTGCTTTGCCTCCTTTGCATACAGATACCCACACAGAGCACCTAGCAGTCTGGACTGCATTCTTCCAAAATGACCCTCAACAGCAAAGGGAAGCAGCGCTTGGAGCTGAATGCTCCCTGAATTAAGGCAGGAAGATTGCCAAGAAACGAAGCAAGCAGGGTGCCCTTGCAGAAATGCTGCTTTACCGCAGGTTGTAGGTCCTCAGGTTGCGCTGCCTCCGCTTCGTGGCACGCAGTTTGACGAAGGTCCGCCCGGTCGGGTCGAAGACGCACAGAACAGTGATGCAGACACTCAGGATGACGACCCAGTTGCACACTACCATTCCTGTAAAGAAAGAGGAGGAGTCAGGTGCGCTGCTCCTGCGTGTTGACAGTGCCCTCACCTTTCTTCTCCACACACACATCACACTCACGTCTCTAGTGCTGAAAGGCAGAGAGTAAGGTAGCCAAATGCAGCCAGCTGTAGCAAAAGAAAATCCTCTAGGAAGGCTTCTGACCACAGCTAAGTTTTCCAGCTCTTTTAGGACATTACTCATACAGAAGAATATAACGGTGTTGTTGAGTACCTAGGGGGACTACAGCACAAGCATCAGGTGCCCCCAGGAGACTGACTGAGGCTCAAAAGCAATTCTAGGAAAACAGTAAAGTCATTGCAAACTAAAGGGCAATCAGGCCTTTCAGATTCACCAGGCAGATCCTTCCATGGAAACATGGATTCTTGTCTCACTGTAGACAGCACTCAATAAATAAATAAACAGTTGTTCTGAACTGTAGCATCTCAAGATAACAAACATCCCATCTAACTGCTACAATCGACTCCCTACAGTCAACTCCCAAATTCCCATACACTGGAATGGATTTGCTCTCCAGGACAAGTGGATGTCTGGAATACACAAGGAATGCACACACACACACCACCTTCCAAATACATACCTAAGGTGACACTCTTCGCAGTGACATCGTTGCATGACGCGTAGTACTGCGTTAGCCAAATGATGCCCACGATGGCATACACAAATTCGATAACCAAGATAGCTGAAACAAAAGGAACACCATGGATAGTAGCAGCTTCTCACTGACGATTAACAACTGTACATCCTCATCCTCTGTAGAGGATGCACAAGAACACTATGCAGAGCACTAACCACTGGCAACCAAATATTCCTCTGCAACAAGTTCTTTACCCTAGCAGGATAGTGGCATAGAATTAATTACTGAAGAACTGGATGCCAGTGCTTTGGAGGGCAATCTCCAAGAAAATCAGCCAAATAAATGTAATTTCTCCTTCACATTCACTAGTGCGATGAAAGGACCATGTACCTACAGAGCTGCAAGTGCCCTAGGCTACATCATAGGCATGAATCAGACAGTCATTTCTTCTACCCACTACAGTGGAAGGATTTCCCTATGTTCCAAGAAGCAACATGCAACCATATCTAGGTCTTGACCACCTCAAATTGCTGGCTGGATTCAAAACAAGATTAAATTATAGGAAGAAGTGTATATTCAGGATTAATTCTGCTTACTATACTTCACAACTTCTCAGAGAACCTCCACCCTTTGCAGTTCCTACATCAACAGTTCCACGGACACAGCCCTCAAGGACACATTTATTGGCTCCTCAGTTCTCCATGTTAGCCTGACAAACAAGAATTTGAGGCTGGACAGTGTCTCACTGGAAAATAAAAAGTTTGGAAACACTACTGACAAGGTGCTCATCGTCACACTTTCCCAATACTTTACAAGCCCAAAGTTTGCATGGCACATAAGGTCCAGAGAAGGTAATTAGCTCACTTAGTAATGTATTTGGGATGTATTTGTAAGTACTTAAAATGGAACAGTCACATAGACCTTGTCCACTCTAGAGTCACACTCCTATGTCTAGCATAAAAGGAACAATCAAAACATTGCAGTTAAAAACAAAACAAACAAACAAAAATACACAATATAAATACATGCAAGACCCAAGTGTAAATAAAGACCCTGAAGACAGGTATAGCTTAAGGCAGACAAGGATGATATTTGGGTTGGAAAATGGCTCTCCTTCCCTTGCCCCATTTGGTCTGCTTTTGCCACAATGTTACTCAAAACATCAGGCTCTACAGGCTTCCCTAGTGAGACTCCAGTACGAGTGAGCCAAAGTGATAAAGATTTGCTTGCTTTTCATGTTAATAAATCTACTTAACACTCAAAGACCAGAACGTCTCTCAGGCAGAGCTCTCAAGCGAGGACAGCCAGACTGTAATAAATTCTACCTGAAAACTATATAGCAAACACAGAATAGGCCATGAGATGCTTTGTTTGGAAGGGACTTGACTGTTTCTTTATAAGACTTTATCGTCAGAGTCTTCCAAGTCCCCCCTCCCCACCTCCAGAAAAATAAATAAATAAATAAGTAAAGCACAAACAAAAATAACACAACCCTCTCATTCAGAAAAGTCTGATCACATTTCTGTACCTGGAAAAAGAGAAAGAGAGGAGAAGGAGAAAGCCAAAAGGGAAACCATATATGAGAAATAAAGGAAAAATCTTTTCTGATTCTGATCGAGTTCTTGAAAGTTCAAGCTGGGTACGTAAGATGGGAACTGTTTTTGGGAGAAGACAACAAACGCCTAAGAGAGAAGACGCAATGAGCACGCAGGTGGTACCTATTTAACTCACGGTGCCTGAAGGTAAAGTATCAAAGTGCACATTGATGGATGGATAGATGCATCACACATGTAAGTTAACAGGTCAAGTACATGCTTCTAGGTAGGTGGTTGCAGTCCTAAGTATATATGTGATGCATGATGACATGCACATGCCATAGAGTGAGAACTACTGACATAATATGCACTATATCTCCTGTATTATAGGAAATCTTGTGTTTTCCTATGTGGGAGAAGATGTCTGTAGCAAGACAGAAGGGGAGCATGTTTTGTCAGAGGAAAGTGATGTACCTGCATCACAACGAGGGTGACAAGTTAAAGGTTTAGTCGGAAGATATTTGGGGCATTGCATGAGACTCTTACAGCAATGACAGGGTGCGGTATACGTGACATATTCAGATGCATATCACACACAAGTGGCCATCTGGATGTCTTTCGGGAGCTGTGTGCTTGTCAGGGTGTAGGGAGACAAGTCTTTTGCGATAGCAGATGGTAGCGTGAAGGCTGAGTCACTGGAAGGCCTCAGGCCGCTGCCTCTTACCTAGTCTGACATAGAGCACATACTGCATCGAGTCCCGGGGCTCCGTGTACAGGATGCTGCCTCGCATGCTGAGCCAGATGATTGCCACCTCTGCGATCATACAGCTGAGCAGGATGCCCAGGTAGCCTCTGCCGTGGTCCACGAGGTTAAGAGAGCAGGTCTCGTTGGGGTTGTACACCAGCCCGAAGAGCACCACAGAGAGGATCACAAACCTGCCAGTCACAAACCAGCTGGTTACCAACAGCAAGCCACACAAAGCTCCACGTAATAGCCCATGCCCATTCCCACAACATTACTGAAGGTCTCTGCACATTCCCTGATAACTAACTCAGCTGCTTACAACAAATATTAATTAATTTGTTCTGGAACTCTCCTCCCCACAAGCCATGCAGAGGCCTTGCTGCCCTAGTCAGAACAATTTGATGACCTTTGTTGAGCCACGTTATTCAATGGGATCTACTGCTCCGATTGTTTTCCCTGACCACCTGTACAGAAACAAGGCCCCAAATTACAGTGGACAACTCTGGATAGCACAGGAGGATTCAAGATATTCTAGTCGGGCTTTCTCTCTGACATTGCAAACAGTACTTAAATAGCATAGATCCAAAGAATCATACACTGATATTTGTCATAAATGTCCCATGCAAGCCCTCCAGCTGCAAGTACATGCACAGAAAGAATTATAGCTGCAACAAAGAGGAGTAGCAAGAAGAATTCACGAGACAATTCAAATTATCATTCTCTTTAGCACCTGCTCTTCTCACTTACCAGGTGGTATGAAGGAGGAAAAGAAAGACAGCCGGCAAAACGAGGTCATCGCTGCCTACAGACCAGCGCCGGCGGAACACTACAATCCCTGGCATGGCTAGCGGGTCTGGGGAGGTTCAGCAGGCACGACACTCACCTCCTGGAAAAGAAATAATACAGTCAAAGACGCTGCTGATTGCTCCCTCCCCACAGCAAGAGAGCCATCCACAGCCACAACCAGGTGCCAGCAGCAGGACCACACCTGGGGGCTTGTCATATTTTACATTACAGAGAGCAGAGCTTTCATCTAGCACCAGGGGGCACAATATGCTCAAGCAGAGGGCAAAATAAAACTACACAAAATAGTTTATCCATCCTTTACGTTCACATACTGCTGCCAAGGTACTGCTCTCATGACTTGCACCAACTTCCCAAGTTACATCTCTGACTACTCCTCATCCTGAGCTGATAATTTGCCATTAAGTTCATGGAGGCAAAAATGAATATATTTGTTACAGTGATGTAAACGGTGTTTCCACCAACATTTCAGAGGGGGAGTCATCTGCTGTACCTCATGCACCATATATTAACTACTGCAACTTGCATATTACCTATGAAATTCTAGTGCTCTGGGTAACAAAGTGTAAAGAGCGAAACGATCACATTTAAACTAATATCTACCATCAAATTCAAATACATGTTGGTTTTACGACAGACCACATATACTGCATCCCAACACAAAACAGCTGCAGTAACAGAAGCTGCCCCGTCCCACCAAAAACTGTTCACCAGTCAGATGTGCTCATCCCAGCAGGCTCCCTACTGAACATACGAGTGTCTCTCCTACAGTGACACCCAGCTGTGCCCTAGCTCAGGTGCGCTAGATCTCTCTACGCTCTGCAGTACTGAGCCACTGCAGAAAGTTTTCATGCTTTTCAGGAGACTCCGCAATTAATATCCTGACACATTTCCAGTCTGTTACTCATTTCTGTAAAGGAAACACTGTCTTCCACAAACAAAGCAAAATGTGAAACTGCAACAGCATTTGGATTCACGTCTCCTTAATAATCACAGCATTCACTACGTTGCAGCTTTAACTTCAAACTGGTCTCTCCTCTGGCCATATGGCAATTACTGTTTGCCTTGCCATGCATAACCCGACTGCCTATGATGTACGACCTGTATGGTAGCACTTGTATCTTGAACACTTGTTTCTTGAATTTACTCTGCTTTTACTCATTTACTCTGCTTCTGTCCACTGCAGTACCTCTCAGTCTACCCTAAATTTCAGTGCACAATTCCCACCATCCCTTGGCTGATGGCTGAATCCCACTGGTGCACTTTCCACAACCCTTCTACCTGTAGAAATACCAGCAGATGGGCTCTGCTTTTACCACCTTCTACCAGTTGAAGTAGCAGCGTATCTACAAGAATGAACATCTAAAGTAAATTCCTCACCCAGAGCAACAGATAGGGAGAGAGTAGAATCGCCTGTCATTCCCCGTCCAAGATGAGAAGTATGGTGGGACTGTCACTCTGACCAGTTCTTACCAGGCTCCCAGCCCACAAACAGTTCTAATTAGTTTCATCAATTCAGAACATGAGCCAGGATGTCTGGTGCCTTGCCCACAGTTTGGAAACAAGAAAGATGATAGAAGGCCTATGACTATAAACCATGCCCTCCCCACCGCCTCCAAAAAAAGTTAATTCTCTTAGCATGAGGACTCCTCGGCTTCATCCCAGGGTACAAGATCTTAACAGTTATGTTTTAAGAAACATGAAGACAGGATCTAATATAAGAACAGGGAGGAAAAAGTGCAAGGTCAGAGTGCAAGCAGCCCAGAGACCACTGCCTCTATTTTTGCAACAGCAAGGAACTTCCTATACCGACTCTAAAATTACTGCACACAACAGTGAAAAAATTCCCAGGTCCTTGAAACCTGAACCCTGGTGCAAAAAGTGCCAAGCTCCCAACACTCAAATTAGGGGGAAGCACATGCAGGCAACAAGCTCTAAACACAAGGAGTCCAAACCCCTGAGCCTCAGATTAGAGTAAGATTTATAGGAAACAAATATCTTACATGATGTGGTCCAGACGGTGCACGTTCTTCTTTCCCACAAGTGTGTTTCAGGAAAAGCACTATCCATGGAGGCAGACATCACAACTGAAGGATGGAAGAGCAAACTCCTCTTGCAGCCACAGAAGATTCCAGTCAGAAACAGAAAGGAGGACTTGGGGACTGTCTGCTGACAAAGCCAGGCATTATCCTCACAGCAAGTCCTTCCCTCCAAGACAGCAGCCTCATTTCATCAACTGGGGCTGCTCAGAGTGAGCCAGGGGTCATGACTTCCCCCCTTCCACACCCCCGGCACACTTAGAAGGAAGTGACATCATCCTTATTCTGAGGAGACTGTACATGAATTGTGGGAAGAAAGACTGGGAACAAGAGCGGGCGATGTTGTCAGGATGCCGGGGAGAGCCGCGCAGAGCCGGGAGCAGAGGAGCTCTCCGCGCCACACAAACCTTCCCCCCTCCTGCCACCGGAGAAGCGGGAGGGAACGAGTGCTGCAGCAGCACCTCAGAAATGCCCTGGAGCCTGAGCTCATGTGGGAAGCCTGTCTCCGCACAGCATCAGGGAGCGCTGCTGGAACCGGCATGGGAACCGCTGGCCACCGCTCTGTCCTCTGGCACGCGCTGAATGGCCAGGGGGAGGGGATGCGGAGCGGGCACAAAAGGGGCACACAGAAGGGGCCACTCCGGGCACAGAAAGGAGAGACTGTTCCCAAGGAGCAGCCTCTCCCGGGCCTTTTCAGCCGGTAATTCCCTGTGACATGCGACATGCTCTGCGGCTATGACAGGATGTGGGGGAAGGGGGAGATTAGCTGTCTGTAGGGGAAGGCTTAGAGAAAAGAGCAAAGGGGAAGAAAAATGCTGCAGTGAGACAAGATTCCAGCTAAACCTAGGAGACTTAGTTTAATCCTACATCCTCCCATGCCTGTCATTAGAAGACAGCACACAGGCAAACACAGCCAAGCAGAGCTGCAGCTGAAGGAAAAGGGCCCTACGTAGATGTTGCTGGAAGGGACACCACCCACAGCACACTCACAAGCCAGGAGAGAGACGCCTACTCCTCACTACCCAAACCCACCAGCAGCACTTGCTGCAAAGCTGCCAGCATCATGCAGACACCCGAGGCACAACACTGGCGCCCACGCTGTCCACTGACACAGGGAGGTATGGCCACCAACACAACACAGGCATGACAAGGGAAACTCATCTCAGCTGCATCCCAGGTATCCAAAGATGCCCGTCCCGAGGGAACAGTACGACATTGTAGCTTGGTTCAGAAGCCTTGGAATGAGAGTATGGGTACCTCAAAGGGAAGTCTTGAGAGGTGCCAGTGTTGCCCAGGAAGGCACAGGACAACATCTGAATGACCACAAAATTACTTTACCAGAAGTGTCCTCTAAAAATGTCTTCTCCCTCCTAGCACACAGCGTGACCACTGTGAGTACTTTCCTACATATTATACATCTTCCCAGGTCTCCCTGTATCAGACAGAACATGCTTTATACCTTATCTGTATGTTTGCATTTCCTCTCCTTTTGAAATTCTTTGTTAGGGTAATAGAAGCTCTCTCCATCTCTAATAGATGCTAAACAAAGAGTTGTTTTACTGAAATGAAGCAAAAAAAAAAAAAAAAAAAAAAAAAAAAAAAAAAAAGCAACAACATTTAAAAATAGCCACATTTGTCAAATTTGAGCAAGCAAAAGCAAGTCTGATGAGCATGCTTAACCATACCCTTAGTGACCCTCACTTATCTGCTCGCTCATAAAATACCATCTCTTCCCCCGAAATGATCCATTACTAATGCAAGGGGTTCAGCCCCATTAAGGCATTCCCTACCTGGTCACCCACATGCCCCTTTTCCTCACAAGCCTGTCCTACACAGGCTCTCTGTCTCAGGTTAGGGCATCCCCACTGCAGCTTACAGCTCCCTATTAAGTATGTTTTTCTGTGAACATTTCCTGCTCTTAACAGAAATCATCAGTTGGAACTTGGAGAAAACTTACTTCACCAATCCTTAGACAGCTATTTTTAACACCTTAAATGGAGCTCTTCCTGCTTCAGAGCTTGAATTTTTACAATTGGGGAATTGTTCTTCCCTGGCATGGAAAGGAGGGGATGTGACTTCTTTTTTACCAAGTGTCCTCAAGTTTGCCAGGAGGTATTTGCTTGCACTAGAAGTAAGCAGTAGGATAAAGGAAAGAGATGAAGTCGAGATCATGGAAAACTGCCCGTCCATGATGGGAAGATGTCAGAGTATCTTTGTAACAGAGATGGACACCTACTCGACATAGGAGGTGGAAGAGAGGCTCATAGTATAATAGCAAGACAGTTTCCATCCTACCAAAGGAGCATCCAAAATAGGGCCACCTTTTGCAAGTGGCAGGATACACAATGATATGTGCAAGAATTACAGGCAAAGACTATTATATGTAATATCTAGGAGCTGTATTTACATCAAAGTCACAGATTCTCAACATGGGCATGAAGTTCTGGCACAATCAGTGGGGGCTCTAATTTTGGCATGCAGCTTTCACACCTATTTTTAAGATCTCCTTTATCATCTCCCATTTTTCACACAGAAAGAAATTAAATGAGACATAGTGCTAGAGTCATGAGACTAAGCCACCAGATTTCAGATTTGAGAAGGGAAAGGTTCAAAAAGCCTCTTGCGGCTTGGCATATTTCATACTCAGCTCCCCCAGGATAAAGCCACTGAACCACAACAATCTTTCTACAATGTCACCATTTCAGAACTAATGTGATTAGGTTAGATCTGGCACTACAATGCTGCCCACTGACACAAATACCCAAAATATATTTTGGAGTAGAAAATGACCTTCAAAACCCTAGAGACAACCACTTACCTATATGCCCATCCAGCTTAAGCTGTAAATGCTGGCAAAAAAACGCATCCTTGGAAATGGAACAGTGAAGGTCACACGAATATATCGATAGTAACAAGAATAGACTAGCCAGCTGGCCCAAAACACTGGCCCATCTCCAACTCAGCTGATTCCTCCCTACTAATTTTTCACCAAAGCCCTTTCCTCAAGCTACAGAAACACATTGAGATGTTTTCTGGATGCTATGTTCCTTGCTTAAATTAATTCCCTTCAGTCTTCACTTACGGGCAAGATGGGGCAACGGGAGAGCTACAGTGACAGTGTAAGAAGCTCAAGTTGGGATGTTTCCAGCAGGTACATGTAACTGGAAAAGAATGTCCTGGATGCAGCTATGCTGGGGAAGAACATCCTGGATGTGACTATGGGAGGGTCCTCTTGCATCTCTTGTGAGAAACCTGCAAGCTCGACTACCTCCGTTAAATGCCTGTACACCACTGCATGCAGCATGGGGAATAAACACTTCCAGAGATAGGTTGGGATAGTTGACACGACCGGAGTGCCATCATATGCTTTTTAGGAAAGACAGGCCAGGAAGGCAGATGACAGGCCCTGGTTCTCATGGAGGACTTCAACCAACCTGTTATCTGCTGTAAAGACAACCCAATTGGCACAAACTGTCCCAGAAGTTCCTGTAGAGCGTTGATGATAACTCATTGGCATAGGCTGGGTGATCTGCAGTTGCCTGGGTCCCCCCAGTGATGCCAGTGGGAGAGCCTTCTGTGATGGGATGACTGAACAGCTGAGGGGAGAGCAGTGGATGTTGTCTCCCTTGACTTCAGCAAGGCCGTTGACACTGTCTCCCATAACAGGCCTATAAGTAGTGGTATCCCTCAGGGGTCAGCATTGGGTTCAAGTCTGTTCACTTTCTTCATCAATGACCTTCAGCACCTTCAGCAAGTTTACTGATGATTCAAAACTGGGAAGAGTGGCTGATACACCTGAGGGTTGTGCTGCTGTTCAGAGGGGTCTGGACAGACTGGAAATATGGGGTGCAAAGGAACTTCGTGAAGTTCAACAAAGGGAAGGGTAGAGTCCTTCACCTAGGGAGGAGTGATCCCATGCACCACGACAGGCTGGGGATTGGCATGCCGGAGAGCAGCTCTGCAGAGTGGGACCTGGTGGACACCAAGGTGAACATGACCAGCAGTGTGCCAAGAAAGCCTGGGGTGCATTACGAAGAGTGTTGTCAGCAGGTCAAGGGAGGTGATCCTGCCCCTCTGCTCAGCTCTGGTGAGGCCACAGCTGCACTGCTGTGTCCAGTGCTGGGCTCCCCAGGACAAGAGGGACAAGGAGCTACTGGAGAGAGTCCAGCGCAGGGCTACAAAGATGATAGGGGAACTGGAGCATCTCTCCCATGAGGACAGGCTGAGGGAACTGGGTTTGTTCAGCCTGGAGAAGAGAAGGCTGAGGGGGTGTAAGAGAAGGCTTATCAGTGTGTACAAATATCTGAAGGGAGGGCGTCAAGAGCATGGGGCCAGGCTCTTTTCAGTGCTGGCCAGTGACAGGACAAGAGGCAACGGCCACAAACTGAAGCACAGGAAGTTCTATCTGAATGTGAGGAAAGACTTTCTGACTGTGAGGGTGACAGAGCCTTCCTTTTTCCTCAAGAGGAAAACTCAGTTCTCAAAACTTTATTACTAATACAAAAGATTTAGGATCAAATTTGCCACCCTCTTCAAAATAGTCATCTTCCTGTAGGACAGTACTGCACACACCACACCATGTAGGATCCAATAGTTAGTGCCACTTGGTCCTGAGCAATGGCCGTACTGATAATTCCATGCAATCCATGCCATTAACTGAGGTCTCAAGATTCTGAAGTATTTTTAAAAAGGGGTACTGCTTTCAAAATTCTTAGTTAGTTTGGGGGCTTCTGAATATAAAGGGCTCAAATTTACAAACACTTTGCTGCAATCGGGATGATTAAAATGCATCTAAGCAAAGACAACAAATTAAGGGAAAGCTGGCAGTGTTCACTTGCCTGCATTCAATGGAGGTCACACATGAACACACAGTCCAAAAGGTGACACCAGGCCAAATTCTCCACATTATCTGAGACTTAGTATCTTGCTGACTTTTGGAGGGCCTGCTAGCCACACCACTGTTATTCTCAAGCAGAAAGCTACTCTTGGCTAGGTTGTACACATTTTTTATGAAGAATTATTTATTATTATTTGAGTTATATGCACAGAGACACTGGAACAAGCAATGAATCTGCTTGGTATCTACTTGCTCAGCCCCACTGCACAGCTGCCCCTACAAGGGGAGCCTGGCAATATTTGCAGCTCATTTTTCATTAGCAGAATAAACATTTCCAGTAAGTGCATTTAATAGGTGTATTTGCCAATGGTGCTGCCTGTCTGCTTTGTCGTAATTAGTAAGATGCACGTGTAAATAGGAAAAAAAAATAAATAAATAAACAAACAAAAAAAATCACGCTAGCAGGAGTCTAAGTCTCCCCCTTTTTTTTTCAGATTAGTGTACCCACAGCCAGGATGCTGGGCAGCAATGAACAAGTTTGTAGGCAACTGTCACCCTCTTCTTAAAAGCTTCTTCAAATACCAAGTTCAATCGTAAAGATAATAATCACTTTGAACGTCCAAAATAAAGGAAGAATCGTATTTTGAGAAATACGGAAACAACCTTCAAGCAGGTTCACTCTGTAGTCCTAAACTTACTTGGACTTTTTTTCCCTTTGACTTCAGTAGGAGCAGCTGGGGAAGCTTCATGGTTGCCCAACTACAAGAAAATCAAAAAAAAAAAGTCTTTATGAGTAACTTGTGAAGAAGCAACAAACGGCCATGAAAATGAGCCACTCGTGAAAGCAAGGAGTGGAGAAACAAGAAAACCCAAGTCTACTAACAGTAATTTAGTCAAAAAAAAACCCCAACACCCAAGTGTTGCATCAATGTCGACATATCAGCAACCACGTACATTTTGTGCTAGCAAAGCTCACAATCTCAGCTTTCTGACAATTCCAAGCTCGAGCGAAAATAATATCCAAATTGCTGGGGGGAGAGGAGGAATGTATTAGAAAGTGAAACTATTTTTGTGTTTTTAATAGAACTTACTGTTCTACAGGGTAATAAAGTCTGCTGATGCTTAATAGTCAGCAATGTACGATGAGAAAAGCTTGGCTTGAATTGGGGGGGGGGGCAGGGATGGGAAGATGCTGAGAGAAGAATCACTAGGATGAGCCAATACAAGTCAGAAGATGCAGCAAGCAGCTCAGTTTCAAAAATGCTGAGCAGTTGGACACCACAAATTCATGGGATATCAGTCAGCAATGCAAACACCTAGAATCCTAACTAGCCCCGCTCACGTGTGGGATACTCTGATGACTGCCCAGAAATAGTTCATTTCTCCTGGACAGAGCCATTGGGGGCTGAAGTTTTTCCTTTCTGCTGTAATGTCCTGTGGCTGCACTCAAAGTTTACTAATGCTTGGCTGTAAACCACTAAGCTGTTAACCTGTCTATAGGAAGAACGACAAACGCTGAGTTAATTCAGCCAGGGCAGGCTGAAGAGATAAACACTCCTTATGTCAGTTTGACTGCCTCATTTCTTTAGGCAAGCTGCTTTTTCACTACAATACTGGTAAATTCAAATCTGGCAGCATTACCTGGAATTCTTCTCAGATCAGGCACCCTACAATACAGATTTAAAAATAAATAAATAAATTAAAAATCAGGAGTACACTTCAAGGTGAAAATAAAAATCATGCTTTTCGGAAAGGACAGGACAAGCCCAGACACAATAAAAACAAATTGCTTCTCTACTACCCTATGGCCAGGCTCCCTTGTTCTAGCAAGTGGGTAAATAGTTCTGCTATCTTGACTCACTGATGAGGGAAATCCCTAGATGATGAGTCACATTACAGGGAAAGCCAGCAGTCATTCTCCAGGAGACAAACAGACCACCACTGCCAATAAGTAACGAAAGAAGTGGGAGAACAGGAGCTCAGCGCCAAACTCAGGAGAACGGTGCGGTCAAGAGCCCTTGGCATCCTCTGCTGCTCCCCTCCCAGCGCTCAGCAGCGCAGACACCACGCCAGCCTCCCGAGCTGCAGAGGAGCTAAAGAGAATCCTGCAACTGTTGGGATGCAGGAATAAAATGCTGCTTCCTCTCGCATGCAAGGGCCACGTGGGAGAGGAAGAGAAGGTGTCTCTGGATGGGGAAGAGGCTGGGGAATTAAAACAGTTCCCCCTCTTCGTCCCCCCACTCAGAAACAATACCAACCAGGGGTTAAAAAAAAGGGGCCTGCACAGAATTTCAGAGCCTCTCACTCCACCCTCTCTCCCCATGTTGCAAGTCCCATGTTTGGCAAGGTTCACAGGCCGCTCTCTTCGTTTCTGCCTCGTCACCCACAAGAACTTGTCATGTTTCCTATTTGCACAGGTCACTGCTCACTGATCTGACAGGTACTGGCCTGACTGCAAGTCAAAAATCACTAGGAATCACTGCCACATGGAAAGCTCTTTGGTAGACTGCATCACAGGGTACCTTTTCCTACTACAGTTTGTAATTGTTAAATATGGATGCTAACTACACGGAAGTGCCATGATTAACAAGGTTGGGAAATATGTCTTTCTTGGATACACCCATTCCCAATAAAACATTTGCTCCCCACATGGTTTCTCTAATTTTAAATTTGCAATGAAGTAGAGCATCTGCGGGTCACCCCTGATGCCTTCAGCCTCTACCTACTTTCAGATTGCTTCTTTCGCTCCGTTTTTTCCTTAGAGAAAGAAGAAAATACATGTATTTTGCATTGAAACGACAGGGTCATCAGTGCCATACACTCGAAGTGCCGTGCATATTATATTATGCCCTTATATAACCCAAGATAAGATCTGGATTTAAGAGGTCTCCCTAGTGTGCTGCAAAAGACTCCGATTAAGCTCGCCCTATTTTTCCTTGGAAGGTTCTTCCAAGTCATTCACCACTAGGATTGCTTTTTACCACTCACAGTAAAACTTCAGAAAAGGGTTGAATTATCTCCTTACACCACCACTCCCACCAACAGCTCCTTGAATACCACGAAGCCATCTTCTCATAATCATCTTTTAAGAAGCCCCTCTAAAACGACTAAGTTCCAAGTGTCTTTTATCAGTTCTTGGAGGTTCTCCAAGTTTTTTCCTCTAACAAAATTCCCAGCAAATTCAAGAGTACCCAGGCACCACCACTCTGCTCATTGGGCTCACCTCATTCTCTAGCACAGTAGAAGTTTTCCTCTCATCAGTTTTTGAAAGAGGAAGTATACTCAGATGCCCCTTGACATAATTCCCAATATTGCTGCTGTATTTCACTCCAAACTCTTGTAAAACTGCCTTTCTATCTTCCTCCTCACGCACTCCCAGGGTTCCTACTTTCCAGGTTTCCTCCTTCCAATGTTTTATTCCTGCTGAGAGCAACAGTCTGAACTCCATCAAGCAGAATCTCTGTTACAGCTTGCTCATAACTATGTATTTCTTAGAGCCTTCACTGCAACTTAATCCAACAGTGGGATGCTGCAAGCAGTAATTTCATTTATTCTTGCGAAGATATTTAATAAAACAGAACCCAAATCAATATTTTTGCTATCTTATTTAGAAACCTAATGCTCTATTACCATCACTCCTCCTCGTCAGTGTAACTTTGGCTCCACAGAAATAGTCTAAAGTAGTTTCCAAGGGAGGGCTTTTTTGGGCACTAATCCAGGCCATGTGCCAGTATCATGAGGTATATCTAATTTCACTGGAATGTTTTTCCTAGGGCACTAAAGCAGCAATGATCAAACACCAAAGTAACAGGAGCCCTATGTGATGAAGGGCGTATGTGTGTCACTGAATATACATGAGTGTTTGCAGGCTCATTTGTACCAACACAATGTTCTGCTCAGCCCTGACTGCCTTTCTGTACACATCACATAGCACAAATACCACATCATATTTGCTTAAATCCAGGAGCACAGAATCACAATTTCAACCGAAAAATTCCCTTGCCTTGAACAATATCAGCCCTACGCATACAAAATGCAAGAGACCTTACAGCACATGACAAAAGATCCCTGTCATCATGTGCCACAAACACAGATACTAACCCTTATTTCTGTACACTGACCCTTTGCTGTTTTCAAACAATCATTTATACTTGTGCACGCAGCATAACAATTATTAGATTTTAAAGGAAACAGACGTTCCAGGTAAATGACAATAAAATTACTTTATATTAACTAATGGGCTTTTCTCATCCTAGACCAGCCAAAATTAACACAGATAAAAATAATAATAATAAAATAGCCTTTTTATTACATCTAAATACAAATGGCACATTTAGCAGCCCGACTGTGAATTTTCAGAGCAGACTTTTGTTGCTGGGACTTCAGAAGAAACCCGTGGTTCCATCGCTCCCTTCTTGCAGCTTCCACCTCTGCATGAGCAGAACAGTCCTTGAAACAAAACAAAGGAACAGGCTAAATATTCCCAGAAGAAAAACCTCTCCTTATTCCTGCCTGGAGAACACAGGCTTCTAAAAAGGCTGCCAGCTCTGACCCAGCTCGTATAAAGCTTGCTAATTACAGTGAAAATCTGAAGAAAGCAGGGAGGGAGGGAGGGAGAGCCAGACTCCAGCTCCCTGGCTCACACAAATGACAGCTTGAGCAAAGTTTTCCTGCTATAAATAACACCCTCCAGGGCTCAGTGCTGCAGCAACCCAACCTCCCAAGCAGTGCACAGAGACCCTCTAAAACTTGTACTGCTCTGTCCACATGTCAGCATGAAGAACTGCCTCCTTCCAGAGTCATGCACACACTGACCCCTTTCCTACACACATTTCTTCTCTCCTATACAGTCACCTATCTGTGAGCAACAGCACTTTCCAGTGTTCAGAATAGTCCTGCTCTAACACACATGCGCACACATGCACTCTTTTCTAAAAGCCTCCTTTCTCTCTTCATCCCATCCTTCCAATTTTAGGCACATTTTCCTCCAGCAACCTACTCCTCCATCTACTGCCATTCTTTTTTTCACTATATTCCCTTTTCTTTTTCAGTCTCCACATCTCCTATGGCTTCCCTTGATTGCACTGCTTTACAGCTCTTCTATTTTTCCTTCTTTTTTTTTTTTTTTTCCTCCTTTTTAAGAGGCCCTGAAACATCCTGATACAAGCAGGGCTTTTCCTGCCAGTTGCTCACAGCTGTTCTTTAGCCTGAAAAGCCAATTCTTCAGGAAACTAGAGAAGAGCACTAAGAAGAGCACAATGTGCCTGCAAAGAGGAAAATCAGAGGCTGCTCATTGCATGCAGCTCTAACTCTCCTGGTTTTGTAAATTAAATCCAGAATTCATAACAAGGGAGACCAAATCTGGGCAGTTTCCTTGTGACCCACCAGGTGGTTTTTCCTCTAGCCACCTTCCCTGGCTGCTACTCCTGATGAAGGTGCTGTAACCACATCTGCTGCAAGAAGCACAAGAAAGTAAATGACAGCATAAGTCCCACACCCCTCTACATTGCCAACCACGGGGGCAAGCAGGGGGCTGCCTCTTCCTAGGATCTCCTGTCCATTCAGTGCTTCCTTAGGGACAGGATGAGAAGATGAAGCTGAAAAACCTGAACTGAGCCTTGCCAAGCTGCAGTGGATTTAGATTCTGAGCTTTCAGCTGTGATTTCAGGTGTGCGATGGGAGGCAGCAGAATGCTTAGCTGCATTTTGCTTATGTAAGCAAGGCTGAATCGAGTCCCTGTCTTCTCTGATCTTGTGACATATCTAGGTCTTCTGCATACCCACCGATAACCAAGAGCTCAAGAGCAGCTCTCTTCAGCCAGAGCCTCCATCAGCTGCAGCGCTGAACACCAGAACGCACACAAGGCTCCTCTGCGACACCCACACGCGGCACATTCTGCGCTCACACGCAGCACAATCCACACACTAAGAGCGGCTACAAAGCCAGCACCCATGTCCCAGCCCTCCCCTCACTGGCAACATCCCTTTCTGCCACTCCACAGGCAGAAGTGGTCAATGAACACAGAAAGCAGTTTCTACATCAAGAATTATTTAGTTAGATAACCTCATTTTAGAAGGCCTCCTATTTAAGCTCTGAAATCCCTTAGCTTTTTGTCTGTGAGTCTTCTGATTACTCCCACTGTGCCTGATGCATATTTATTCAAACTTTTTTCCTGTTCTGGTGCAGAGCTATTCTTCCCTCTTCACAGACTTCCTCTGACACTTTATTTTTCTCCACAGGTTAGTAAAAATTTTGTACTAAGGTCATACTAGGCTGTTTCTAATTTCTATTTTCCTAATTCTAATAAGCTAGAAGAAGTCAAACATTTAGAAACAGATAACAAACATTTAATTTGAAAAAAATCATCACTTAAAAGCCTGGAGTTGGAACAGTTTAATAAACATCAACTTTTTAAGTCTTTGACAAACTCAGTGCTACAGATAGCTCAGCCTCATACACCTCTTTTAGGTCAGGACACTCCACATCTCCCTCTTGCAAGATCCACCATTTTTTTCACATTTCTTTCCTAAATCAACATTCCTTGTCCCAGATGTTGCCTTGATAACTTAATGAAGGCAAGAATAAATTGAATAAATTCCTCCCTGTTCGCTGTATCCCCCTCATTCCCGTATTCTCCTTGCATTCCCTTGTTGAATTGCTGGGGAAGGCAGTCCATTCCTGCAGGGACGGCACTGCTGGGCTCTTGGCAGTTCAGCTCTGAGTGTAGAAACAATTTAGCAGAGATCAGCAAAAGTGAGGTGAAAGAAGATGAGGTAGAAGCGGATCTCCTGTGTGACTCAGGGAAAGCAGAGCTGTAGCCTTGATTGCATCAATAGGAATACTCAGGGATAAAACCCTCTCCGCTTTCAAGCCGTCATGCAGAGCAGGGATTACAAGTTTCTGCTTCTGGGCCTGATGACTGGAGACTGACTGTGCAGAAAGAAAATCGGGAATTCCTCTCCCTCAAGCTAACGGGGCATAGGAAACACGGACGAGCCACACACAGCAGGAGGCCACTAACCCTCCTGTTGCAGACTGCAAAGACTGCAGTAGGAAGTACAAAAAAGCAGCAGGAAACTATTCAAAATATGCATCAAGAACGAGGTTGCTAAAATACAAAAAGAGGAGGAGCATGAAAACATCATGACAAAGGAGCAGATACCACATAAGAAGGAACTGGAAATAGCTTGATATCTTGCTCCCTGCCAAACGGAAATGATAGAATTTAGTTACTCTTGATTTATAATGAAATAAGGTCTACTGGTAACCTAGCAGCTTTGGTCAGACAAAGGGAGGCAAAAATCACCTTCCATGAGCAGGAAGAAATCAACAGGAGCTAACTCAAAAGTTGGCTGGAGAACTTACCAACAGAAAAGTGGCCTCAGGCTTATCAAATGGAAAGGACCAATACTCAACCAGCTGTTCAGAAAGGGATGCATTTTTAAACTGATTTCGGTAAGAAAAATTAAGCCCCTTTGCTCTAGTCTGCTAAATGATTCTTTACACCTGAACGTAAAAACTAAACAGGATAAGGACAAAAAAAAACAAACAAACAAAAAAGAAAAGGACTGCTTATTCAGATTCGCTCCAGGATAAGTGACTGGTTCTGAGCCAAGGAGGGGAGAGAACGTTTTAGGCTATTAGATGAGAAAGTACTTTCTTTCACACTGCAGGCAATATATCATTATCCTTGTAATTACATTTAGTAGCAATGCTTTCTGCAAGGCTTACCTAGCTTTGGACTTTCTTCTCTTTCCTTTGATTACATTACAATTAACCATAAAGTGTCCATTCATTTACAATTTTTTGTTTTGTTTTTTTAAAGTGGAGCTCAGAGGTAAAAGCCTAAGACAGTTTTTGGTAGGAATGCTATAACAATCTTGGAACAAGACAGGAACATTGATCTAAACACAAAATCTGATAATTCTTTCATTATTTGTTGCAAGTGGATTTTCAAACCTTGATAAAAAACAAACCTTTTTTTTTTCAGATATAGGATTTGAGTACACAATAACAGATCTTATTATACATTTACACTGAGCTGTCAGGCAGTTCTTAGGTATTAAGCTTGGTCAAGTGTTTATCTGCCTCCAACCTTTCCCCCAGGAGCTGCAGGTAGCTCTCATTCAATTCATTTTGCTGCATTCTTTCCCTGAAGCTTGAAGCATTGGGGGTACATATCAAAGTGCATTATAATAGAAAATTTACCAAAATACTGCAATATTTTTATTGTGTGAGGAATGTATTGTCAGAATTGGTGACTAGTTTACGGTTGCAAGCATAAGCATTAAGAACTATTTTATACATATTAACCTTATTACTACTTTTCATATGAATACCAATTCTTTTTGCACATCTTAGGATGCATAACATCCATTATATCATGTGGCAGAAGTTTGCACAGATAAATTACGTTTTTATTTTCACTGTAAAAGAGGAAAAAAGCAACAGCAGACAGATCCAGAAAGCACAGTCCAGCTTTGAGCAATCACTTGTTCAGGACATGCTGAATCTGAGCACTCTTTAAAGTGGAAAAAATGAATGTCTACAGCCTCCTTCCTTCCTCTGCTTCATTCCCTTCAGGCACAGATAGGCTAGAATGTGCAGCAGATGAGACAGCACTAGCGTATAGTGTTCTACTCTATGCAAAAGAATTGTACTAACAGTCCAAAGTGATCCTTGTGGAGCTAGGAAACAAGAATGCTGGCAGAAGGACTCTATCAATGATTAACCCTCCACTCATGCGGCTGCCCCAGGTTCCCATTTCTAACAGCTCTCCTGAGCGAGAGCACTTTCTGTTCTGGGTGCATGTGTGTGTACAAAGGCCTAAGTGCCTGCACTGAGCAGAAGCAGATCACGGGCTCACCAGGGCCACACATCTGAGGCACAACAGCACCGCGATCAAGTGAAGCTCCAGGAGTGTCTGACAGCTAGAGTATATCGAGCTGGATTAGCTGGCAAATAAGATCAAGTGCACATCCATAACCGACTGGCCAGGCAACTCCGAGGGTGAGCCCACTGCAGAATTTAAGTAACAAAGGGAGCCGAGGGTGCCTGGGCACCTTCTGGGGACACTGGCTGGACCTGGGACACAGCTGCAGCAGCTTCCATTCAGCAACCTCTGACAAAACGTACACGACTAACTTGCTTCTTTAACATGTCAGTTGAAAAAGGATAACGTATCAGGATGAAAACAAGGAATCCAGGGAAAGACATTAGAGATACCAAATACCTACAGCAAGAGGCTGTCACTTTAACACCCCTCCCTTGGCTGGCAGCAACAAGAGAACATCTTCCTGCTCCGGGTTGCCAGCAAGAGTTGCAGAGTGACCTTTGCACTGTTCATCTTTGGAGAACACAAAAGAAGAGTTATGTACCAGAAGCACACAACTAATACTCTTTTGGGGTTTTATTTGTTTTTTGTTTGTTTGTTTTTGTTTTGTTTTCAAGTATGCACAAGTTTAGTTTGTCCTAATTTTTTAAAAGATTTTTTTCTATGTGATTTTTGCAGTCAAAATTGAAGATTCACGAAAAACATTTTGAGGATGAGCTCTTTCTCCCCTCTTCACAAGCAAGCTCCACACTCTCTAAATAGTTCAAAGTCATCATTAACTGCCCTCTATCCAAAGACTACATCAGCCTTGAAAAAAGAAATCCTTTAGATCCTTAAATGATATCATTTCCATTGATCACAAGAGAGTTTTTAAGTACGGCCAGCTAACAACTAATTGAAGACCCCTCATTTTGGGGGACAGAAAAACGTGGATATAGCAGCTAACCTCTTATAATGAAATCAGAAATAAGAGCCTACAGAGGAGGATACTCAGGTGCACTGGCCAGTGTCAGTGCATCTACAGTGACAGAAATGGAACTGGAATTGCACAAAAGGAAAAGCTCCAGAGTGCAACTGTTCAGTCAGAAACCCTTTTCTTTTTTTGTCATTTTCTTTTCAATTTTCAGAGAGCATAATCTGACTTTGGGGTTCCAGTTCCTTCTAAACCAGATATCGTTGCCCTTGATGCACACTCAAATCTCCCATCATCCAATTTTCCTGAATAGAGAGAACTAAGTTATATTAACTCAGCTAATCTCTGCAGGAAGAGAGGCCTGTTAAGCAGGACTTGAGATGGGCAAAGTCCACTAGCCAGGAATCTATCCAAGGGAAACCAATATTTACTACAAAGTGCCTTCAACAATAGGTTATAGTTCCATGCAGTAGAAACAAGAAATCGCATGTCTCTGCCTTCAACATCTTCAAGAAAAGTGCATTATTTCAAAAAGTGCATTTAGAAACATTTTTATATTTCAGTTTGGAGTATTCAGTCAAAATGAGAAACTAATTCTACTCCACAAGCACCACTGTTAAATGGAGTAAAGTTCTTCAGCACAATAAAGGTAGCATCAGGAGCCAATCGAGGACAAAATGAAAGATATTAGTTCCCCACACAAATCAAAGACTACATCTTTCTCCCACCTTTCGTGATAAATTCCCATATAGTTAAGGATTCAAGCCTTTGCACCTACTATCTGTTTCCACAGGAACATTTAAGAACCACAACTGCTTCCGACCTCATCTCCTTTTCTAATAGCAGAAATACCTAATGAAGTCTTGCTCCTGTGCAGCAGGAACATTATACACGTTTGGAGAAGTGATAGAGAAAACATTTCTTCTTCATTTCTTCTATTCTTGCTCCTTACAGAAATTTGACAGCAAGGAATTCCACTCTTCTACTCTTTGGTATATTGAAAGGCTCAAACTTTCACATGCAAAGGAGGAAGATCAATCTGGAATTTCTACTGTCAACACCAAAACTGACATCCAGTCACACTAGCATGATGAAAACAGTCCAGAAGGCAACAAAATAGGAAAAAAGGGTTTACTCCCATCCCCACCCAAAAGATTTACTTCCTCAAATATTAATTCAAACCTTACTACTGAAACCTCATACATTGAAAGGGCAAAAAGTTCATGTCACACTTTCTTCAGGAGCATTTAGTCTACATCAGAGGCTGAAGAGTTGTGTTTTCTCATGCTAGTCAGCAAAGGGAGTGTTTTGGCATACCACCACCTTACAGCCAGATGATTTGTAAAGCAAATCTATAATGAGGTTTTTCAAGTCATAAATCAGGTTATTTGAAGTGAAAAGCCTCTTGTTTGCTTTAACCACACCCGTTTGTGCATATACATTCAAAGCACTTCATTTCACAGCCACAATATGCAGGGCAGTAACACAAAATGCAAAATATCTGCAGCTACAACAAGTACGATTTCTTCCTTTTCTGTTAACCTATGTTATTTTTCAAGCAACATGCTCCTTCCCTAGCAGTATGACCATATGATGAAAGGCCCCCTTCCTCACACACGTTCAAGAGGAAAGCAAGACTAGAGCTTTCTGTCATTTGCAGGCTTTTGTTCAGTTAAAACCCCAGATATTACACTGTTTTCAGGTCTTTTCTTTCTTGTAGTTGTTATTGTTTACAATATAAAGAGTGAAGTAGAAAAAGATGAAAAGAGCAACTGGAAAAGCAGTTTTGCCAGGATAAATGTAACAGCAGTTTGGGACACATAAGACATTGACCTGCATAATGCATGACATTGGGATGTTTTACAGAATAACTAGCTCAGAGAGGCACACTCTGTGGTGCAGAGCCTTCCATGCTCCCTTAGGCTCCCTCTTTACCGATTTATTCTGCCAATTTACCTTAGCCAGAGAAGCTATCAAAAGCACTCTACACATAGAAATAGGTGTTGCATGAATTATTTGGATATACTTCAACATATTTTAGCATGTACTTTACAACCTAATACTTTAACCTAATTATTAACTTTACTTACATACATAGGCTAATTCCAGAGAATAAACAAAGTCATGTCCTTCCACTCTCTGCGAACAACTCCATCAGTTCTGAAATATACATAAAACACCAATTTTAACTCAAGAAATATTTTTGGTTTCAAAGTCTTTACAGTCTTAGAACAAACATGCTATTTCACCTCCCTAGCTTTCTCAGCATGACCTCAAAATACAGAGCAATGACAAGTCTTTATCAATCTTTCACTTCAAAAGTTCAGGTCTCACAAAGATTAACTTCTCATCCCTGATGTTGGCCATTGTCTTTATCAATTAATTCTATTCACTTCTACATAATTCATATTGTCTTGAGTCAGTCATTTAACCTCACCCAACCTTTTCAGAAACTCCTCAGTTAGCAGATCTTAATGCACACAAAAACACAGAAGAACAAACAGTTGGGAAGTTCTATCAGACAAAGGACAGCTCACATCAACAGGCTGAATTCCTCTGCTGTTTACCACTCCCAGTAGGAGGAAAAATCACTATTAAACTGATGTTAGAATCCTCTTTGGTGCCTGACCATCACCAAGTAGGTCTTGCACATCCCAAAGAACAAAGCTTAAAGATACAACACACTTCAGAGCACCAACCCAAGAGGAGGCTTTCAAGCCATTCCTAGCAATCAAGTCATCCCACAGCCACCCTCATTGGCACAGCTAATTGCACGGACTTTACACCTCCTAGCTAGCATGCAAGCTCATGTACCGCATGCACAAATCTCACACACTCTGTAAATAGACCAGCATTCTCCTACAAGGCTCTGCACATGCACATACCACTCTGTTACTCAGCCACCAGCTCTCAGAAGAACAAGCATTTCTTTCTGCAGCATCCCACATGGCTCCCACCTCCAAAATATGCCTGTACTATTTCTTCCACCCTCATCCAAGAGAAAGACAAAGTCATACAATGGCCTCGGAGAATCAATTTCATTAAAATCATCAGAAAGGTGCACTCCTATAAAGCAATGTGGACAATTAATCAGCTAAATGCAACCACCAAAGGTCCTTATCTAAAACTCATCCAGGCCACGTAACATCCGAAGGCATCCAGGACAAAATTGCATTTGTGGATTGCCCAGTTTTCACATTGAGTTAAATTTGATTATGGCCCCTGAGGTATTCAAAAGGGCTTGCTTTAGAGAGAGAATATGACGCCTTTTCTGTTGTCCCCCAAAATCAATAAGGATAGAAGACAGGTTAACAGAAGTAAAGTATTGATCCAGGACTAGGCATAAAATTCAGAGGGAAAAGGGCTTCTGGGGAAAAAATACAAAGGCTTCCAATAAAACGAAAATTTAACAACATATTCATCCAAAAACATCCTGCCCTACAGACCTCTAATGCCACTGACGTTTGAGAAAAGCTCTTGTCTTTCAGGTAGTTGTGTTTCAGAACATGAGCAAAGCAACTCAGGAAAGGCACCTCTCCTGCACATGCGCTCCTTTATTAATGTGCTGAGTAATTTTAGCCACATATTAACCTCGAAAAGAAGACTTGAAAAAGCAGCCTCTTTTGCTGCTAGAAAATGAGTGAAAATGACAAAGGTGAAGGTAAGAGCAATCCCACAGCATACACAATCTAGCATTTAAGAAGGCTGATATTATTCTTCAAGTGACCTATCCAGGGAAGAAAAGGACTAACTACTACGGTAGTGTCTTCAGGAACATTAGAGAGAAAAGGCGTTCCAAATTCATGTTTCTTGATTTTCTTTCAAGGAAGAAACCCACCATCCAGGAGAACAAAAGGGACTTTTTTCAGCTCCTCTGACAAGGGATCCTGGGTGCACCATGTTACCAGGACCATGTTACCTCAGTAAGTAAAAATAAAGAGGCTTTAAGCAGAATGTTCCTATTTAGTGATGCAGTTGTCACTAGCAGATGTTTGGATACCATGGAAATGGCGACAAACAACGGAATCAACACAACAAAGTAACATAAAGGGCAACACAGTTTAAAAGGTTAAATATGGCTTAGAGAGGATGCAGTCACACAGAACACTGGAAACAGAAGGACGCATCGTTGTGGTGGGGATATCCTGGAGCACAAGAGACAAACCATTGCGGCAAAAAGACTGGCTGGCGCATTTTTAGATTTAGACCCATTCTTTTGGGTCCAGCAAAAGATGAGAACACAAAGTGGTCCACTGACTATTCCAGAGCCATTCAGTTAGGAAAACTGCACTGAGTTATTTCATTTTTCACATCTGAATTTTCTATGATGTCAAACACTGGAATCTGAGCTGTGTTTCAACACTTTGGACACTAAATGTAAAAAATAAAAGTTGTGCGACAGTACTAGTTTAATTTTGAAAGCACATGTTTGAAAGGTCTTGATATGATTAAGAAGGAAATATGGCTAATCCTAATAACCATAAACACTGGCTAAAATCATCTTGTGTCTTCACAGGAGGAAGGGAATCTCAAGCAATGAATTTCAGTATTCAAGGAAACAGAGGTGCAGTTAGCAGCACAATTCCACATCTAAAAGAAGCAGAACACTAAGCTTCTTATGAAGCTAACAATGGACATTTAGAAAACAAATACCAAAAACAAACACACAAAAAACCACTTCTCATTGCTGTATCTGCAGTTCATTTCATAACAACTAAAGGAAAATTTGTACATAAGGTTATGAAAATGACATCAGGTTAAACAACTGCTATCTAGGCAGCAAGTTGAAAAGTTAGTATGATGATCTGTCAGAGGAAAAGCAGGTAGACTTCTCAAAGTAGAAGCTTTTTGTTCCAGATCTTATATAATAAAGCTTTGCTACACAGGGAGAACATCTCAAACATCTTTCACCCATCTGAAAGCAGAACAAAATCACTGTTGTTTTAATACAAGAAAGATCACAAAATCCTAGGCAGGCCTGTAAAAGACTTGAGCCACACAGGCTATAATCTCTGCGAAGTCAAGCAACTGTCCAACACTGGCATTCACGTACTTCATACAGGCCTCCAGCTTGTCCTGGCTGCAAAAACAAAGTACCAATAGAAACTAGACTAATATTTGAAGCATGTTCCTTTAAGAGTGTTTTCTAAGTTACAAAGCTTAGAACAAGCATATGAATCTTGCTTGTAATTAAACAAACACCCCCCCAAAAAGTCCATATACTTTTATTCCAAATCAAAAACAAACAAACAAAAAAAAAAAACCTTTTTTTTCTGAGGCTCTATATCAAAATTAATTAATTTCTTGAATAAAGCTGCACAAGAGCACAAGAAAGCCTCTGCCTGCTCTGGAACATAAAGGGCAATGCAGTTTAAAAGGTTAAACATGGCTGAGAGGCGATGCAGTTGCACAGAACTCTGCCTGCTTCTATACTAGACACTATAAAAGCCATTAAACAGCATCACAAATAGAGAAGCAATCTATAATTCACGTAGATCACATGCCAATCCATAGCTGGTCCATTCAGATCTGACCAGGAATTCCAAACTGTTACACAGAGAGAAGAGCGAAGACAGGTTGGACTGCAAGGGTAGGAGTACATCTCCAGCTTTTTTAAGACACATGCACTGTCTACCAGATATATGAAAATTTCTCCTGCCTTAGAACAAACAATGAGATAGACTTGTGGTAAAATGAACGTAACATGTTCCCCAAGTCCCCAAGTAAATCCATACACTCACACGTGCATTAAACTTTGTTGTTGCTGTCATAACTACTTGATTATAAGAGTTCTGACAAAGTTTAATACAAAATTAAATCAAATTTTAATTTTGATTACTCATGGGTAATTTGTACAAACTGAAACACAGGAAGCGTCATCTCCATGTGAGGAAGAACTTCTGTGCTGTGAAGGCAACAGAGCCCTGGAACAGGCTGTCCAGAGAGGTTGTGGAGTCTCCTTCTCTGGAGATCTTCAAAACCCGCTTGGATCCGACCCTGTGCCACGTGCTCTAGTTGCCCCTGCTGGAGCAGGGGGGTTGGACTAGATGATCTCTAGAGGTCCCTTTCAACCACAACCATTCTGTGATTGATTGATTCTGAAAATTTAGTACAACGCACTGCAGACCTTATGAAGAAAGTCTTCCTAATACTTTTAAACAGTTTAATGGCTACATTTGCTCATATTAGTCTATAAATATCAGCCTATAAAATAGACTTGGTTTACCCTATTCCTCCTTGGAACAGGGAAGACGTATTTATAACATAATTTTGTCATTTGAGGAAGTATTTTTGTCCTTCACCGTTTTCCTCCTGGAGTAGCAAGTTCCTTAGTTATAAGCTCTTGAATAATATTGCCACATAAGTGTTCCTTTCTAAAAGTCTAGGAGAGGAAGTGGTGGAAGCAACATAGTAAAGTATGTCTTTTCACTGCCTGTTTCCTAACAAAGACTGAGCTGTCAGGGCTTACAGCAATACTAATTTCTGTGATTTCTGATGTGAGTTTACAGACAATAATCATAAAAGTGTAGTCCTGCAGCTGAGTAAAAAATATATCTGGATCAAGGACTGCACAGGTCTGTATTATTGAGGCTAGTCAGCAACATTTACATAGTGCCTACCATCAGGTTTGGAATTTTGCCTCTGTAAGATGTTACAGAGTGAGTAAAAATTTAGTAAATGAGCAGAGATGGTAACTCTCAAATCTGTTTCTTTGTTTGAATACCTGATAGAGGGGAAATTGTTTCTACTACCTTCTGAAGAGTTTTTGTGAGAGAAGTTCCAGGCTACACATGTTATTTACAAGCAGAGCAACAGGTGCTGCTTGAGTCTCTGCATGGACCTTGCCTGATCTGTTAGCCACTAGTGGTCCCCCGATCTCCTACAAGAGACACGTATTCACTGGGTTGAGGAGTAATATAACCAGGGACTATGAGCACCCAATGCAACTTTGATGGCACAGAAAGCTAATACCTAGGATACTGAACAGCTACAGCCAGATAATGTTTTCTATTTGGAAAACTTTTCACCAGCGCCCAACAGACATTCCCTTCTTCTTCCATCACAAACTAACCTCCTTAGTGCAGATAGCGCAGATACTTCCTCACTATATACCCAGTTCACAAAAAACAATGTCATAAAACCAAGAGATTAAAGAATCTGTCTTTGCAATACCCACTTCCTATAATTTCATTATCTCCCAACCACTACTATTTTAAAACCACTCAGCCTGACCACTAAAGCTCAGACACTTCTCCCTGCTACCAGAAAATGATACTCAGGAAGAGGCAGCAGATCACCACAAGGTAACACAAGGTTTTATTGGCAAGCAAATCTCCTTCCAAGCTTGGCAGAGGTTACACTTTGCCAGAAAACCATTTTCTGTGAAGAAGTCAGCTAATTCACAGAAGAAAGATTTGCGACTTTTAATTGGCAACACTTACAAACATGCATCAGAGAAGCTGCATATCTCATCAGAGAAGCTGCATATCAGAGAAGCTGCACAGTGATACAAAGCACTGTGCTGTTTTCTACCTGTACTGGATTAGGCACCATGCTGCATATGAAGACCTGTAGACTCAACAAGTGCTCTTTCTATATTCCAAGCGACAACTGAAAGATGCCCAAGCGCACTCCAAGGTGACAATTCCCAGAATGGGCCCAGCATGAATTTTGGCTGCCGAGAGTCTGGCAATGTCTCTACTATACGATTTCAGAGCAATTCAGACCACGTGTTTAGAAGTGCACAGGTCTGTTACCCTAAATATGGATTTCGCATGTCAGGGTTCATCACCTGGCATTGACAGATATTTGCGGCAGGAGTCCTTTTAGCACCAAGTAAAATTCCCACATATTGGTCCCTGTGGAGAAGTTATGAAGGCTGAAAGACAGAACCCTCGTGTCACACCCCCCTTCAACACACACCCCCTCGTTTCCGCCCTGCACAAGCACAGGGAGCAGCACATCTCCCACTCCACAGCACGGCCAGCCTGGACAGCATCCCTGAGGACTCGGGCACCCTCCTCCTGCGGGGCCAGGGCAGCCTCTTTCCACACTGTACATGGCACGCACAGCAGCACCATCTTCCCTGGGGCCTCCAGAAGCTCCCGCTCGAGCTGAGAGTACCAAGAGAAGCGACCTCCTGAAGGAGGCAGCCTCGGACACCGCGGCTGCCGCCACGGAAACCGCCCCCGCAGGCGCAGGCACCTGCCGCCGCCTCCCGGGCAGGGCAGGGCGAGAGGAGCCCGGCATGGGGCAGAGCCAAGCGCCGCACGGTCAGACCCCGAGCCCGCCCCGCCGCCGGGGCACGGCGGGGCGAGGCCGCTC
>VZSV01000274.1:177376-209212 GCA_013398735.1 Nothocercus julius
GCGCGGCTCGTGCGCGGCGGGCGCGAGCGGAGCAGCCTCCCCTGGCGCTCCCGGCGGCGCTTCCCTTGGGGAAAGTCTCCCGGCACAACGGGAAACCTCTCCGCCAGCAGCACCAGCGCTCACCACCTCAGACCCGTTTTTGGGTCAGGAGCACTGCCCAGCGCACAAACACTCAGTGCAGCTCCTCTTTTTAAATATCCTGCACAGGCAATGAAGCTTTGCTATGAGGGAGCTTGAAATTTAATTAGTTTTTAATCAAAAGACTTTGAACTACACTGTGATCAAAATGGAAACAGAGCTGTGGCCATCATTAAGTGCTGGAACTGGCTTCTAAGAGCTCGGTATGACCCAAAACAGCAGCACTCTCAAGCAGTCTTTGCATGGATGCCTCTGCCTACGCAGTATCACCCATTCCTTGCAAGGTATGCGCTTATGTCATGTGCTCTTCTCCTGTGCTGTCATTGAGGGCAGGAAAGGACAGTGCTGGTCTGCATCAGACATGGCAGTGAGCTCAACATATCGCATATCAAAGCATCTGCCTTTACTGAATTCTCCAGGATTTGGACCAGAAGTCCTACAATGTCTTTCCTAATGGGAGCAAGCTTATTCCCACTGAGTTTCAGACTTGACAACTCACTGTTTTTGAATGAAGCCTGTTGGAAAATTCAGATGCCAGCTGCAGTCTGCAGTGAAAGATTGGATAAGTGTTCCCATGTGCCACAGGCCTATCCACTTCAGCAACCAAGCAGAGGATTTAGAGGGTCTTATCACATAAGTCTAGGAAAGCAGCAGACGAGTTTTCTGTGGCTATGAATAGAGGTCCTAGGAAACAACTGTGCTCATAGCTCACACCTGCACTTGTGCCCATTCCTCATTAGAGCAAATAGGACACTAGTCTTCAAACAGTCAGCTCAGCGAATATCATGTACCTCAAAATAAAATATTCCAACAGGACTGTAGGTAGTAGGAAAATATATTCTGCAAAAACTGCTTTGAAGCTCTGGAATTCATTTATGCTGAGGTCTTTGTACACTGCTCAGGCATGAAATTATACTTACGCTCTTTTTAAGTCCTTTTATCTTGTCAAACAGGTGTGAAGTGGCTTGGGTTTAGATGAAAAGCTAGTGTAAATATACTATTTAGACAAATCATTTTATTCTGTATATGGCACTTCCAAGGTCTTCCCTCACTACAAACCCTCAGCAGACCTGTACCACTCTGATGGTCAGAGACTCCCCCCAAAACTCTGAAATGTAGAACGGATGGAAGAAGCGTCTCATGAAAACTGACTAAAATTATTATTTTATTAATGAAAATACAGTCTATAGCTGTTCAAGGCTTCTATATTCAAATAGTAGTATAGAGTATATACCAGCCCAGATCCTGCAGCACTTATGCCAATTAATATACACAAGTCATCACATGCAATTAGTTCAAGCTTTCCGCTTGTGAACAGTCCCGGCTGTCCACGTCTGTAACTCATCTCCATGAAAAAAATGCTGGTGAAAAGGGCCAGGTCATAATTATAGCACAGCTACACAACAGAGTATATCACAGCTATTGATGAGGTAGTGACACTTGAGGTAGTGACAATTTACAGCCTCAGGCTTCATTTTATGCAATGCCATTTCCTTTACAGTCCCTCAAACATCCTCCATCTCTGCCCAAACATGCAGGATATTGCCTTACACTGAATCCATGTGAGGGCAGCCAGCAGAGCACTTGAGGTACTAACTGCTGCCAAAGGCAAAACAGGGTGGAAAAACAACAACAACAAATCTGCTTGATAACAGATTAATGAGAGTATGTGAGCAGGAGAGATGAGATGTTTGCTAAGCTCCAGAAAACCACTTTGGACCACCTGAAATGTGCAAGAACATTAACTTACAAGCTTCACAACCCAGGAACAAGCCCTTTGCTTTGAGGGCCTCGGGCAATGGTATGGCAATGCACATGCATCAGTGAGAAATTCTACAACTTAGGAGGAATGCAGAGGGGAATGACAGCAGCAAAGGAAGATAACTGTACATATATTGTCCAGGTTGTCACTGCAAATAGCTTGGATGCATGCTTATTTGTGTATGTTCATACAATCTGTCTTTTCATTAGGACACTTCTACCAACAGTCCAGGATGGGTTCCACAGTAAAATCTTTAGCAGCAATACTGGCTTAATTGCACACCTTCATTGCCCCCGCTCACCTGGGGCTATTCCTTTGTGCAGCCAAGTTCTGCTGAAAAGTAACCTACAAATAAAAGAGGACAGGAGGCATTCTTTGCTTTCACTGAGCTGAATCAAGTACATGCCAGAATCACACAAACAAGTATAGGCTGAAGGCAGCCACACTAAAATGCTATGTCACCAAGTCTTTGGAATCACTGATAATCAATATCCAAGACAAGTCAATGTCCGGATCACTTAACGCCAGTCTCAGATGTGCCTCTGAGGTCTTCATAGTATGTTGGCAATGCACAAGAAGGATATAACCAGCACTGCTGATCTTGCATTCTGAAAGAAGACAGTGCAATTCTGGGATTCACATTATGCCTAAAGACAAAACCTAAAGACAAAAAGGATCCCTCTAGAATTTCAGAAGAACAGTAGCCAAGCTACTATACTGAAATATATAAATCCAGGAGTCCCCAGCTACCAAAAATACCTGGGGACAAGGGAAAATGTTGTTTATTTTTCAGTTTGCTTTAGTTGCCACCACCCCTAAGCACAGGACATGCAACCGCACTGTTCTTAAGTCATGCTCCTGCTTGCCTCCCAGGTAAAGCCAGGCAGTTCATTACTCCTATGGCAACAAGCTCTTCTCCTCCTTAGTCCCAATACTGCCATTTTCCCTGAGCTCCTCCATGAGAATTATGATAAAAATCAAAGCAAAAAACATATGAACAAAAAATCCTACATGGGGCCTCAAGTTCTGAGAGCACAGCAATCTCTTTGACAGGGTGGTTCAAATACCCAAGTCTTCTCCACTCTCCATTTAAGCCCTGTCTAACACCATACCAAACTAAACCCTGTCATCTCCTCAGCAGCTGCAGACTCCCTGTGCCAGGTCTCTGCTTCAGGGCAGAGCCTGGAGCATAGAGATAACCTGTGTCACTTCAGTCCTTGCAACAGCTGAGCCTCCCAGGTAGGATAATCTCCTTTCCTGGCCACCGCTTGTCCTAACCTATGCTGGAGTATGTCCTCAAAGGTGGAGCATGTTCTTGAAGGTGAGAGAGGCAACAGAATACTATGACACTCTCCCCAGGCAGCACATCCTGCTCTGGTGTTACCTCCTTGCAAAGTCAAAATATCTTGAGATCTCTTTCCTCCTCCTTCCCTTCCCTTCTCTTCTCTTGTTGACACTAACTCTCACCACCATTCCACAGCTACTTCCACCAAGTAGATCAAAATATAAAGTGTTCTCCTCACTACTTCTGACAGTGTAGTAGCTTATTTGAAGTAATCAGCATCTAGTTCTTATAGAGGAGCTCTCTGATGCTGGTCAGTGTTTCATACATCTAAATTCAAAGCACTGATTGCATGAAATGCCGTGGTAAAACATTTTTGTAATTCTCAGAGCAAAGGTTACTAGGGACAGGGCATCACCAAAAGATGAAGGATAATATTATGTCAATACTTCCTTCAGAGGGAAATAGCCCACTACCTCAGTCCCTGATTTTCCGGAGAATCTCAGTCAACTACAAATCCACAGAGAAGTTTCACTAAAGCAGACAGAAACATCACAGAGTTTTCTTCAAATGATACCGATGCCAGATAAGATTAGAATCTGGTAGGCGCTAAGACTAAAGCTTCTTAAAAGAAACGAAATCAAGAAGGATTCCTGTCCCCCATTTTCATCACATCAGGTGCAAGCTGCCTGTCTTTGGCACCTATTCTTTCCTGTACCTTCCCAGCCTACTTGTCAGCTCTCCTGCACTGTTCAGCATGAACCTGCAACTAGCCAGAGACAGCAACCTCCATCACCGACTTCTGAATATTTCTAAACTAACACCTTCAGGCTGACTCTTAGGAGATGCTCCCTCCCAACACTAGCCACCTAAGTCCTTCATTATCCACTCTCAGATCTCCCTAGAAATTTTCTTTGTCTTGATGTCCGCAAGATGTAGCTGGAGTCCCAGCACATACCAAAGTCACCATATCCTAGGCTAGTTTATGTCTCCTCCTTTCTCACACTCACCGTCCCTTACATTTGAACCATAAAACTCCTCAGGTTTTTAGCAACTAAAACTAAAGGTTGCTAATGCTCCTCCACCAGTTGCAGCAAGACCATCTTCTTCAGCTTTGCAGAGAAAAACAGCATTGCTCAAGTCTAAAGTAAACAGAATTATCCTAATGAAGGTGCTTTTCTTGTGCTCAGCATATTTGCAAAGGTCTCCTCCAAGCTGGGTCAGGGTCTTCTGCAGATCGTCCAGGCACTAAGACAAATCTTTGAAATATAGCATGCTGATATACAAAGCACAAAATCGCTTCTCTACACACTTCACCCCACAGCATCTGCTCCATACAGCTTTCAAGACTGGGGCATAACAGAATTCTGCATCCAGTGACATCTCCTATTTAATAAGTAGCTCATTAGCATTTTACAGGTAAATTTACAGGTAAGCTAGCTATCAGCTCTATACATGTGAAGACCCAGAGAATTGCACAGATTAAAGCAGGGGTATTGCCAACCCAAATATTCCATGGATACTGCCATCAGTCAAACTACCCCTAGGTAGATGCTTGATTTCCACTAAGGATAAAAATACAAACTCCTACTCAGTGCAAGATAGATGCCTTGCCACCATTCTTGCCTTTCAAAAGGCTAGAGACTAGTCTAACATGGAACACCCTGGCTGACCGGATGTTCTCCTGTCCCATCTGGTGTACTTCAACCTGACCCCTGAAACGAGCCCATTCCTATTGCAAACCAAAGCCTATTTCAGAGATGAGAGATCTATCCAGCCTCAACCAGTTTAACTCGGAGACAGGTGCTCTGGAGATATAGCAGAAAGGACAAAGTCAGACTGCTAGATTGACACCCTGAGGTTTCTAGACTGCTACAGGAGCTGAAATTCCTCCTCAAATAGTCAGGACAGATCAGGGGCTCATCTACTTGCTGCAGCAAAGAATTTCTCTCATGCATGCACTGAAGAGACAGACCTTCTCATGGGAGAGAGCTGCTCTGCCACTGCTTTTTGCCATTAGGCAAGACAAAGATTGCCATCTTATCACCCATTTGAAGCCTACACACACCTGGTACATGCTTGTTATCTCACATTGCCTAAGAGATGACATATTCCTAAGCAGCTTGGGAGCTCCTCAACTGAGCCACAGTTCTTCCCTTTCGTGCTATCATAGGTACTTGCACTAGTGGGTTGCCCATCTTGTGAACAGGTCCAGCCCTGAGGTTTCCCAGCTCTTCCCTTGTTAGGAGAGACTGCCTTTCTAATCACAAAGTTGCTTTCTCTTGGGCACTGCTCTGTAAGTATTCCCACCTTCTGCAAGCAATCTCTCAAACCAGGTGCCAGGGCAGCACATGTCTTTACAATGCTCCAGGTTCACTTTCAGAATATAGTAAATATATAGGGGTGTACATGTGTTTATTTTACTTTTTCTAGGCTTTTTGTCAAGGGCAGTTTCCCCCTCAGGTTGCATTTGGTAATTCAGCACAACCCTTACTGCTAATGATTCCAAGCACAAACTCATCCTCCAGCTGCTTTTCTAACTTTGTGCCAGATTTAACTATGAAAGTCAAGACTCAAAAGACTTGCTATAAATCCCATCAGCCCTCCTCTCTCCATGAACATTATCCAGCACTACCCAAACTGTAAAAGCTCAGAAATTTCTTTCTGTTAAATAACCATCTCCATTGAAGGTGAACTTTAAAGAACATTTCTCTACAGTTCTTTCCCTGCTGCAAAGTCTAGTTAGCAGTGACCAGGGCTGTTCTTCCTACCTAAAAGGAACAGGTGACATTTCAGCTTTAGAGACAAGCGAGGTGAGTGGTAAAGCAATACTCTGGATTTTAGTACCTCTGCCATCAGCTTCTACTTCTGTTTCACCATTCCTCTTGGATTTTGGGCAAACCCCTTGATCTCAGCAAGCCTTACTTCAGCATACACTAAAGTTTGCTTTTTTCTCTTTGAATTATAAAGCCTTATGGTTTTGAGGGAAAAAAAGAAGCATAAAAATGATTTATTGAGTCTCAGAGGCAAGAAGACAAAAGCAAGCCCACAAGCTGATGACTCTGGGGATCTGATTCATGAGTTTTTGCTTACAGTGCCGGCAATCCAGCAGAGGTCATGTCTTCCTTACAATAATGCCCAAGTCAGGTGTGTTAACATGTCATTTTCTTCATCTGCTCAACATCCTTAAATTCCTATGTGCTCTCTTACTTCTCCTCACCACCTGCCTTTTGAATGCCCTTGGTTCAAACCTCATTGCTAAAACTTCATTTGGAAAAAGAACTCTAGTCCAGAAATGAATCCAGATATTTAACAAGAGCTTTAGGAATGTGGGATGAATTTACCTCCACAAACAAGAGTGCTGGCCTTTCCCCAAGACTCTGCAGGACTTGTTCAGGTTGCACTAATATAGCTTCCATGCAGAAAATCGCTAGGCAAGATATCAAATCATGAAAAATTACTTCATGGGATGACACAGAATGAGTTGTTTCCCAATTCCTAGAGGTCTGTTAACCTCCAGCTATGGGAATCACTGCAGTAGGGTAGGAAGGCTTATGGTTCAGCTGTGCTGTGCCTGTCAGTTCTTGGTTTGAGGAACACAGAAACATTTGAGGTGGGCCCAAGAGCCAGCTACTGTTTGTCCACCATATGCACAGGCCATGGGGACACTTGCCGTCTGAATTAGTGTTCCCCCAATGGAAAAAAAATGAAGAAAGAAGTGGTCTTAGAATAGCACTAAGTTTAACTCTCACCAAGCAGCACCTGCTGCCTCACAGGCTCCCTAGGAAGCAAGAGTGGCAGCAAACACTGCTGTCAGATGCAGATGCGGCACAGAGAGAATGCAGACACCTCAAAAAGGATGCCACAAGTCCCCATTTGCTACGTCTCTGGCCATTGGTCAGATGTAATTAAAAAGCAGCATGGCAGCTGGAGCCAGGACCCTTGGATAATTTTATTAGGTCAATTGCACTACCATCTATGTTTGCTTTGGAACCTAAGAAGTGTTTATGGTGATTATTGCTAGAGGTGATTCTTAACAGGGCTTAGGCAGATGTGCTGAACCGAAAAGTTTTAAATCAAGGATTCCTCCTCTCTGGCTCCTTTTTTTTCTGGTTTCTTTCTCATACTGTTCACACTAGGCTGCAGAACAATCCCTCAGTTCTATAGGATCTCAAAGACCTTTCTAAACACCGTTGGCTTTAGGCCAGCTCTGAACTGGCACAGGGGGAGTCTTTGCTCTTGACCGGAAAATGTACTTCCTGTAGAGATCCTAATTCTCCCAACACTATTGGTTAGAGCACAGCTTCTCCACAAAACTGTGCATAGAGGTGATAGGATCAAATCCACTCAAGGAGATGGGAGACAACCCTAGAGACAAAGTAGCTGTTGCTATGAAGACTGGTATCCTGAAATAATTATCCTACAAATAATTTTCAAGTTTTATGTTGCAGATAGCAGTTCCCTTTTGTACAAGCGCATGCACAGCAGGATGGTATCAAATACTCTGTCCCTCAGAAATGCAATTTGTTGAATACTTACAGCAGCAACAGAGACCACTATGGTCACCACTATGCTAGAAGTCTTCAACCTGGACTTGATATTGCTAAGGCATTTTACCTCCTTGTGGGTCTGTCCTCCAGGACCTCTCTGGCAAAGCCATGTTTTACAGCAGTGAGAGCTGCAAAGCTATGTTTTAGTATTATGGTGTGCCAGCAGCCTTATCCTTGTCCCTGAGGCATGAAGCAGCCCAGCTGAGATATATGTGTCCAGATGATCTCTGGGAGCTGCTCTCACTGGACACAACCCATTTCTGATGGCAGAAGAGCAAGAAAACCCAGGGTGTTCCTCCTGCACCTTTGGGTGGAACCATGGAAGCCTTTGGGTGGCACAGGGAAATGGTGCAAAGAGCCATAAGCAATAAGCCACATGGGGGGAAGGTGAAGCAGCAGCACAGTTAAGGCTAACATGCTGTATCTCGAGGAATGCTGAATTCTTCTGTCAGTTCATTGCATCATTTCAGGAAGCAGAGACAGCAGGGTGAGTGCGGACAGGCAATGCTGAAAATCCAATTGCTCAAATGTATCAACTCTACCCAGAGAAGGGACAGAGGTGGTGGGTGTGCAAGTTGCCAGGCACCTGCGTCTTGAGAGATTGAGATTATGACCCCCTGAACCTTCAGCTCTGCCTTGTTCTGTTCAGTTACTATAGTTCAAGCTGCTTTGTTCTGGAAGTTACCCATTCTGTACCCATGTCATTAACCAAAACAGCAGCTATCAACTTAACATATAACAGATCCTATTCCACCTCTCCAGTCCTTAGCTTCCAAAGCCACTTCCCCAAGAATTATTGTTTAAATCTTTACTCTGCTGCAGCAGTAGACAGCCAAATGCAGTGCCAATTCACCTTATCAGATGTACGCACTGGAAAGCAAGACATAGGCTGAGGAGCTAGCAGCTGGATCAAGATAAGGCCAAGAGAGTGGGAACCAGAGAAGAACAGACTATAAAAAAGTACTCAGCAACTCAGGCTCACCTGTTACTCTGGAAGACAGGAACAGCAGACAGAACCTGCTCAGAACACAAGCAAACACAGAGACCATCAAAATATGAACACCGATGTCCCTGTGCAGGGGAGTGTTGTGTTTCTAGACAAGGAAACTGCAATACTGAGAAGTGAAAGGGATCCCGAGAGCCAAACATAGGAGAAAAAGGGAGAGAGGGTCCAACAGTCAGGATCTGCTTTAGATACCTAATGAACAAGAAGAAAAGAATGAGTGGTTGCTAAGGGAAATGGGGCAGATGGCTGGCACAGAGAATTTGCTGACTCTTTGAGACGACAAACTCTGATTTTGGGAGAGAAGGGCAGAGGTGTAGGTGTGGAAGAAGACGCAAATATTAGACCACCACCACTTCCTCCCTCCCTTCTTCCTCTAAGTGTTGAGATCGATAATTTCTTAATGAAAAGGCCACACAAACAGTTGAAGAGGAGAGTGTTTTAGCTGAGTGTTTTAGCTCAGCAAGAGCTCTCTCACCTCAAGCCCCTACCTGCCCTTCAGCATGCTCTCCTTTTCACAAGAAGGCCACAGAAACCAGCAACAGCCCCGCATGCACAGATCTGGCAGCTGAAGAGCGGTGGGTACACACATGCGAATCCCAGCCATGCAACAGCAGGCTCTGGGACAGTGACAGGGCAAAGTCACACCTCTGAGAGAGAGGCAAGCCAAGGGGATGGTGGCTCTGGAGATCATACTGTCTGTAAAATACCATACCTCCTGGACATACTGTCTCTGAGACATATTTACAACTCTCCCTGACATTTAAAACCATCTGAGCCTTTTGGCTTCCGCTGCTGTCATCCCTGCGCCAGGTCTTTTCCTTGCTCCAAAAGTCTCCAGCTTGGTTTCCTTGCAAATGTAGCCCTCCCAACAGGTCTCCAATTTGGTGGTAGAAGTGGGGGAAGCAGGGAGATGACAAGAGTTTTTACAACCATGTAATTTGCTGAGGGTGGGAAGGGTGCCAAGAGTCTGTCAGATCCTGATTGCCATAAACAAATTTCTGAAAGAGAAAGATAAAAAGGAAATACTGGCAGCAAAGAAAGCGGAGCTCCCAAGCTAAGACGGGCAACCACTCTGTAAGGCTGAACAGAGTGTTTCTGTGCTGGGATCTGAGGGGTGTGATGTCCAACAGGCAGAGCTGTGGGTTTGGGGAGCCTGCACTCTCTTCACAGCTCTGATCTGGCCACTCCTGTTACCTTCAATGAGACCATATTGCCTCCCACAATAACCCCCACAGCTGGTAGTGCAGCAAGAGCCTAAAACAGAGAAACTTGCAAATTAAGGGAGGGCCTCAGGGCTAATGAGCATGGCACCATTACCCAAGCCACTGTCAGAGATGCCACTTGCATGTGAAATCATCCCAGAAGGTTAATGAGGACCTGCAGATCTCAGCAGTTCAGTGAGCAAGTGCCCCAGTGGGATCCTTGCCAGCTACTCTTGTTCCCAGCAGGTCCATGTATGTGCACATATGCATTTGGGACTCAGGGGAGAGTCCTGAACAGCAGGGATGAGATTAACCACTTTGCAGGATTGTTCTGTTCACGCTGCCAAGCAAGAGATGAAGAATTTGCTCTGTCCGTCTTGGTGCTATACACATCCAAACACAGAGCAGCTACACTTTCCTACTGCACAGACCTGCAGCTGCACTAGGACCCATGCAAGCAATTCTCCTGCACCAGTAACAGCAGTAGACAACACTATGGAAAACACCCGGGATATTTTGAGGCAGCTGAGAAGGAAGATGCACCACTGACAAGGCAGGAGGTGGAACATGCCATCATCACTCTTCAGCTTTGCTCTGCCAAGTGTGAGATATCCTCAGGCCACTGTGTATTAATAGGGCCTGTAGCAGGGAGGGGGAAGATCACATTAAGTGTAATAGCCAGCTAAGAGTCAACTCACTGGGACTGTTCAGCTGGCTATGTAGGCAGCTACATCTTGGAGCTGCACTTGAAGAAGCTGCATGTATTGCCAGCTACCATACTGTGTGCCAAACCACTACGGCTGCTGTTGAGATGAACCCACACAAACAAACAGACATTTAGGCAAGCCAAGAAGATATATCAGCATTCTTACCATGCCATGGGCTGTCCCTGGAGTGGCTGCTCTTCAGCTTGTCCTGGTGGTCCTGTAGGAGTGCAGGAGTCACCAGCACATCTTGTCCCAGTACAACAGGACAATGGGGGATATTCCAGGGGCACAGCCTCCTTCCTTGCAGGTGCTTTCTTTTGCACCTGTGTGGCATCGGCTTCAATTCAAGTTCAGGTCTGTAGCAGCAAACATGAAGTCAGGCACAGGCTTTGTGTGACAAAGCCAGAAGAGAGGAGAGCTCTGCAGCTAGGCTGGCTGGGACCACCCTTCTCCTCTGGCCCCTAGGCAGTGGCAAGCCCCATGCACACAAGTCTTCCACCCCACTTAATTGACTGATGTTAGACACGTGAGATGTGCTGACTGCAGCATGTCCAGACTGATTTACACCAGTGAGGATTTGGTCCACAGACTCCCAGTTGCTTGCTGGAAAAGACTTCTCTGTACAGGAGCAAGGTAACACTTCCCACCCTGGTTTGGCGTCGCTAGCACAGCAGAGACCTGGCTTCATAAGGCTGTGATTTCCTCCTTTCTGTCCTATCTGTCCCCCCAGTGCCTTGAAACCTTGGTTGGATAGCTTAGTTTGATAGCTTGGACCCAGCACCTCTCACTGTCAGGAAAGTGCCTTAAAAATAAGGACATAAGCATTTCAGAAGGTGCTGGGAGAGCCCACGCATGACTGGCTGGTCATTCAAGCACAGTAGAAGTTCACCCAAGCACAGAAAGGCTCGAGTCTCTTTTCTTCATCTTCACCCCATTACCACCAAGATGCCAAAGACATGCACAAAAATAAGCAGAGACCGGGAAGAAAAAGCTACTTTCCCAAGCCCTTTGCTTTCCTCCACCTACGTGTCCCAGTGCCCTTCCCCATACCCACAAGGACTTTGATGCCCTCCATCTCCTTCTGGTTGTCAAGCTCACCTCCTGCCAGCTGCCTAGGTGGTTCTTTGGGCACCCCTTCCCCAACAGGTACAGCAGCAAGAAGCAAAATCCCCTCCTTCCAGGGAGAAAGTGGGCAGTTCTGCACTATCCATCTCTGGTGGCCTGATCCCCAGGGAGAAATGGGGAGCATGGCAGCAGACCTGCTGGCTGTCTGAATATCAGCATAGCAAAACACATGGACAAGTTGTCCTGCAAATGAGCCTGGCAAGATATTAAGAGCCCGATTTTCAAAATTAGGCTCATGTAATTACTAATCCAAAAGATGCCAGCCTCGGCTGCTCACAGTGACACCAGTTATTTGCCCAGCTCTGCACAGTTACAGCCTGCTAGAGCTGTCTCATCACCTGAGTGCTCTCTTGCTACAGTCATTCACAAAGAAAAAAAAAAAAAAAAAGCTGAGCACAGCACCAGCTCTCCTGGCCTCTGCCTTAATAACCAGGTGCTAATGTTTGCTAAGGTCTTTTCAGCAGCAGCTTGCTATTGTCAGCCTGGGACCCAGCACAGGGACAAGGTGATACCACATGGTGCTGTGAGATCTCCTGGTCTAGCTGCTGCATCAGAGGCTGAGAGCTCCTCCGCACAGCCCGCCTCACCTCCCGTGGGAGCGTGGCCACATGGAGGAGGCACACAGCCCTGGGCACCCACCTTGCTGCCCGCTGAGGAACCGTGCTTCAGGCTGGAGAAGCAAAGGGGTCGGCCCCTCCTGGGCAATACTCCACTGACACAGTCCACAGCACTGCATGGGAACAGGAGCTGCAACAGAGTCTCCTTGAAACAGTTTTTGCCTGGTCACTGGCTCCATTATTGGTGCCTCTGACTCATTCTCAACACTCCTGCTGCCAGTCTCACTCAAGATCTTACATGACAATAATGTGATCAGATCTCCTTGTCTTCTGCCCTACTGATCTCTCTGAGCCCCCTTGGGAAGCCAGAGCTGGGAACATCACTATTTCTGCAAGCTCCTGGCATGCACCTCCCAGCTGGAGGCTGGTCTGGGGTACCAGAAATGAGCCCCAAATGCCACACACCCCCAGAGACTCCTCTCCTCATCAGAAGAAGCACCCTTCTGGTGGAAAGGCCATGATTTACCTGTAGAGATAACATTGCAGTGGGCCTCCAGGCAGCACAGCAGCCATGATTTGATGTTCAGCCGCAAAAGGCATCAGTAAATGAGAGAATAAAATAAGAAAGCCCCAAAGGTCTTTACGGCAACACAGATACAGACATGAGTTCTGCTTCAGGAGCTAAACCTCTAGCAGTCAGGACAGGAGTGGCTGAGCCTGAGGCTCCCACAAGAGCAAGCACCCTGAATGCTCTTTCATCAGTGCGACTCCACGGACACTCATGTCTACCAGGTGAGATGCTTGCTTCACTCTTGGACTAACAAGAGAGGGCAGCAGAATCTCTGTCCTCTTTTTAATGCACCACCAGCAAAAGCAGAGGAGAAAAAGTCTTTATGGCTTACTGATAGTCTGTGCAAGAAAAGTGAAATTTAGCTTGAGGAATTCCTCATCCCATGACTGCCAGACGTGCTGGATTTGGCAAAGGCTACGCAGGTAGCAAGAGAGATGGACAGACCCTAAACATTCACATACTGCAGATGATTGCTCTAGCCCATGTGTGGATAGTTGTAACATGAAGAGAAGCCCTAACAGCAACAGCAATTTGAGGACACCAGAGCCTGCACTCAGTGTGTGCCTGTGTGACCCCTCTAATGCCCTTCATCCATTCCTCCCTGGCAAGGCTTCATGTTTTCCCTCCCTCCCTACACCAGCTGAGCACTTGCTCCCCGTGTTTAGGCTTGCTCCAATCTCATTTTGATATCAGGCCCATCTGTTTTTCCTTCCTACTCAAGGGTTTATAAATCCCCTCCTCATCAGGGCAGATTTCAATAATGGTCAATGACATCCTCCAAGCTCACGTCCAGGAGCATTTGAAGGCCAGGGCAAGGGCCTGGCACCTCTCTGGGGGGGCGGTGGGGAGAGCAGGGAGAATGCCAGGCATGTTAGGTTCCAAAGCAAGCAGCACAGCCTTTGCTCTATACGGAGATGGGGCCAGCTATGGCCCTTGGAAGCTCATTTACACGCTGCCACCCCAACCCCGCATAGGTGCAATGCAGAAACAGAGGCAGCTAATGAGGAAGCTCATGTAGCTGCTGCTGCTCACATCTGTGACCTAGATATGCCAGAACGCTCCACTCCCCCGTTTCGCTGCCTGTGTAATGCAGAGGGCACTAGCAGGCTGCAGCGGGGGGTTGCCCCACTCCTCGCAGGGGACAGGGCCAGCTGGGATCTGTCTGGCCCTGTGTGCGGGAATTGAGGAATGCAGGAGCAGTGCTGGAGGCAGCAGTTGTGAAGGAGGTGGAATATTCCAGGCATGGCCAAACGCGGCTCCCTGTCTTCACCTGCTGCTTTTTAAAGCACCTTTCCCTTGGGATGACACAGCTAATTTAGCCAGAGGTCGGTTGCTCTGGGTCAGGCCTGAGGAAGGACGCAAGTGGGACAGCTTTCTATAAAAAGAGATGCATGGGTACCTTTTTTTTAGTAGCCAGGTATCGATTTTTCCTTGTGTATCTATAACTCGAGTATACAGTGTTTGAGGGGGGAACTCTACCCATGCGGAACCCAGCACCCCTTGCCCATGCCTGGACCCAAGTCCATGGCCACCACTTGAATCAGGTGGCAAGAGTGAAGAAAGGCAGTTGCTGGGTATTTGGCAAGTAAAATGGCCTCTGCCTCCTCTCTGCTTCACTAACGAGCCCAGCCCCTGCTCCCTCCCCAAGGCTTGCAGGGAAGACAGGGGGCTGTGCCAGTAGCCAGGACCTGGGGTCACTTCAGGAGGCTCAGAGCATTTCTGACGGTCTGTCTTTGGGTATCACCATGGGCTGAGTGGGCTTGGGCCACTCAGCCAGGGGAAGGAGCCTTGCTTGGTACCTCCTACAGAGCAGTGGAAACCTGCTGGGGTACAAGGGATTCACTGTGGAAGAGCTGCAGTGCTATGTGGCCTCCAGCTCCTGGGCTGAGGTTTTCTTTTCCGAAGAAGGATCCAGTCCGCTGTCCTAGGCAGGGATGGGGACGGGTAGCAGTGCAGAGCATGCTCTGTGCAGCTTGCCTGAGCCTCTGCTCTGCGGCATGAGGAAAGGGGCACTCTGTGCTCTGGAAATTGAAACATGCACAGCCCTGAGGGTCTCAGTTATTCGTGTTCCTCCTCCTCTTCCCCTCTTGTTCTAAAAAGCCTTTGCTAGTAAGGAAAAGAAAGAAACTGCTGCCACTAGCAGAAGGGATTTTCCACTCTCACTGCTCCTGCCTAACTCTCCATGTACATCTCCAAAACCAGGGACCATGGCCTGAAATCATATTTCATGCATTAGCTTAATGCCTTACTGGAAGTAGGCAGAAATCCTATCCTGATGACGTACCATGTGGAGGGGCTATTTTGAGGTGGCTGTTGGCTCCATTTACAAAGTGGTCCATTCCATAAGGGCCTTTGTGGGAAGCAAACCTGGATGAAGCTCTGGCCCCATGTCAGGCAGCAGGGGCAAGGTAGCTGGGAGCAGCCAGCCCCAGGACACTGTGCCAGTGCAAAGCCCTCCTGCTCTTCTGCACAGGATGAGTGGATGTGTCTGCAGCTCTGCTGCAGTTTCATTAGGTGACAGTCCTCCCTCCCCTGGACATCAAGGTGCCAAGACTTCACCTGGACTCTGAAGTCCAGGAGACGAACACATGAAAGGCTGCTAAGGGCAAAGGAAGATGCAACATCTGGCTGCAGGAAGGGCCTGAGACAAAGCTCCCGGAGGCCAGAAAAGGTCCGAGCAGGCGTGCCCTTCCCCGTGCCTCCAGCCTTGGCTGCTGTGGAAGATGGACAGAGAGGCTACGCTGCTTTCTCATCCGACCCGGCAGAGCTGTGGTCCCCTGCTAAGACAGCCCGGCCGGGGAAGCAAGCACGGGCCTCCAGCAGCAGAGCGGGTGGCGCTTCCTTCATGGTCCTTCCTCATCCCTCAGCTTCCGTGGTCGGGAATTCTCCGTCTGAGCCACCAGGAGGCGCTTTCAGACCGCGCCGGCTCCCGGTGCTCGCAGCCAGCCCGGCGCTCCCGGTGCTCCCGGCTCCGCAGGACGTCCCCGGTGCTCCCGGAGCTCCTCAGCGCTCCCGGGATGCTGCTCTGGGGGTGCGGCTGCTGGGCTCCCATCCCCACCCCAGGCTCCCCTCTTGGGCCACCACGTGTCCTGACACGCTGGAAAGGCCGGATCTGGGCAAGGGCTTGCTCTCTAAGAGCCCTTCAGGAGTCTCTCAGGATTGTGCCACTCAGGTTTACATCTTTTGGGGCTATTCCTTGCATTGCTGCTCTCCTGCAGGCTCCTGCTCTGCCAGGCCCTGCAGCAGCAGGATTGAGGGGAGTTTCAAGGAATAGTGAATGGGAAGCACGTGCTTAGTGCATGAGCAGATCAAGCGGAGCGCCCAGGCCTGTGCTTGTGTCCCGTCCCACCACCACAGAGCTGGGAACACTCTGGGTGTGGGGCAAGCACAGCGCTGCACCAGGGCTTGCTGTGCTGCTGGTGGGAGATGCTGGGAGCAGCGGAGCTGGAGGACGGTTCTCAGTGTGCCACAGGGAGACAGATGTACACAGGTATCGGAGTTAAGTGGGGCAAGGACTTTGGCCCTGCTGTAGAAGCAAGCCACTCAGAGCAGCTTGCCATCCTCTTCAGTGTGTAAGTGTGAGTCACCTCTCATGCAGGCCAGCCCATGTGTCTCCGGGCACTTCTACTCTGTCCTGCCTGCCCATTGGCCCTGTGCCAGCAGGCCTTGTCTGCTGTGTGCCCAGACTGCTCCACACCATCTTGGATGCTGCTGTGGCAACGACACGCAGCGGTGCCGGCACCGTGTGCAGAAATGTGACCTGGGTCTGCTGCAGCATGGGCTAGTAGTAAGCATTGCCTCCTCCTTGCCGCTGGCAAGCACTTGGCATAGTAACCACTCAGCTAAAGAGTAAGCAAAACTCTGCACTGGCTTTTATGCCATGTCCCGTGGCCCTGTGTGTGGGCACCTCATTGTGCCTGGGCTCTCCAGTGCAAAAGCGCGGCACAGCAGGCAGAGGGAACAGGACTAATTGTGGCTGTCACCAGCTTTGCCAGCTCCCCACGAGCAAGTGAGAGGCGGGTAATCTGCCTGGTGGAAGAGGAGCCCGTGCGGGGGCACAATTCCACCTCCTTCTGTGCCGTGCCGCCGGCAGCCCCTTCTCACGCAGGCCATGCCCCAGGCAGACACCTCCAGTGCCAACTTTGCCTGGCGCAGAGAGGAAGACAGGCCACTGTCAGTCACGCCATTGATTGAAAGGTGAGGGGTGGCAGCAGGAGAGTGGCTGTTCTCCGCTGCACCCACCTGGCTGGGGTCCTCGCCAGTTCGTGGCTATCTGTGCTGTACCTCTCAGCCCCTCCAAGGAAGCAGCAACTGGAGGAATAGCTGAGATTTTGCAGAGCTTGTTCCTGCTCCAGCCCAGACCCAGAGCCCTCCCAAAGGTCCATCCCAGTCTTGCACTCCTGTTATTGGGAGGTGTTGGGGACCTGTTGCAGCAGTGGGATCCTGTGGTGTGTGTGCACCCATTGCCTGCAGCTGTCATTGATGAATTTGCAACCTGCCTGCCAGGAAAGCTTGTCTGGCATCTGCAAGGAACATGCAATGGTTCCTGGCCCACTTGCATGGCCCCAGAGGCTTCCTGATTCCACTGTTGTGCCTCAGCCCCACAGGGAGCATGGGGCACCCCTACACCAGGGGAAGAGCAAGATAGCAGCCCCTCTCCCAGCACCTGGAGGCGTCTGATTTCTCCGTGACATTGTCAATAAAGCCCTGCTAAATCCGGCACCCGGCTTTTGGGGGGGTGGGAGGATTTGCGTCAGCGGGTGATACTTTTAGCCGGGGAGGGGGACTCCAAGAGGGGGAGCAGCTGCCAGCTGAGTCATGTGCAGAGAGGGCTCCTCGAGGCGGCTGCCAGCAGCCCCAACATGTGCCCCCAGAGCCTGCCCCATCAGCCAGGTATATGTGGGGGAGAAGACAAGGATGAGAGGAACAGGGGTATGGGGAGCTTCCCAGTGCCTTGTGCCGAGCTCTCCCACCAGCAGCTGCGCTTTGTCAGCTCCTGGCTCCAATAGGCTTGAGCGGCGCCTAACGCTGCCTGTTCCAAGCCATCCATCCCCCTGGCTCCTCCAGCCCCGCGGCAAGTGCAGGGCCTTCGCTGCTGTGCTCCTGGCCATTCCCAAGCGCTTGTAGGGCACCCTGGGCAGGAGCCCTCCCTGATCCCTCCTCTATGCCAGCCAGCAGGGAGAACAAGCCCCAACACCCATTTCTGCTAGACATGAGATTTGGAAGGAGGTTGGTGAAAATCCTAAAACTCCCCAAACTGCGTGTTTGGTCTCATTATGCTTCATGGAGCCTCTTGGTTAAGCATAGGGGCACAGCTGCTTGGTAGCAGTGGCCACAAACTTGCAGCTCCCTTACCTTCCTGCCCCCTTCCCTCGGTTCCCATCTTTTTCTGTCCTATCCTATGCCCCTGCCCTGGATCCACTCTCTTCCCCTCCCATCTCTTTCCATCACACTGTATACAATATCCCATCGCTTCTCAACTCATTTTTTCCCATCCCACCCCATGTCACATCCCCTCCTCTGCCCTCCCCTCCTTTCTGTTCCATTCTGCTGCCTCCCCTTCCTATCCTTTTTATAACCCTTCATCCCATACATCCTCCCTTCCCCTCTCATATCCCTTTCTCTCTCTTCCTTTCCCTTCTCATACCCCTTCCCTTTACTTCCCTTCCCATCCCATCCCATCCCATCCCATCCCATCCCATCCTGTCTGCTCTCATCCCATTCCCTCCCCTTCCTTCTCCTCATGAGGCATCTCATGCCTCCCTCTTCCATCCCATCACGTATTTCCTCCCCTCTCCTCCCATCCATGTCTCATCCCCTCCACATCCCTCTCATCCCAACCCATCCTATCCATTCCGTACCCTCTCCCATATACCATCCCCGTCCCACCCACCCCCTCACATCCCCACCCCTCTCCATTCGTCCCTTCCCCTTCTATCCCAGCTCATGCCACCCTCTTTCATTCCATGCCATCCTATATGTCTTCCCTATCATATTGAATATATCCTATTGAATCCCATCCCCTGGCCTGCCGGGGTGGCTTTCTTCCAAACGGGTAGAGAAAATCAGCCTCGTGGCCAGCCCTGCCCAGAGGGTTAGGAACAAACCCCAGTCTCAGTCCCCCAAAAGGGAGTGGGTTACTCTTCCTTTCCTGACCGAGTCTGGGGACAGGCTCTCTCTAATGAGGGCAAGACACTACAGAGCCAATAGATGCTGGCACTGCCCCAGCGCATGCACATCAGAGGCCTGAAGTGCCTTCTTTAGGATGAAGCTGAGTGCTCAGAAATCAGGAAATGGCAAATAGTCATGCTGCTTTAGTTCATTCCTGCTCCCTCCTCCAGCTCCTGCATATGCTTTACGATACAGCCGTTAACTGTGTGATCACAAACCATCTCCTCCCGCTGGCTTGCTGGATTGCTTGGGACACAGTCAAGCACGGCTGCTTCATCTTGCTGGAAGACATCCTGGGAGCTGCGAGGAATGCCAGGAGCTCACCTGCTGCTGTCCATCCTTCTCATGGGGAGAGTCATAAACTGCACTGGGACAGGTGGGGCTCAGATGCTGCAAATCTATTTTTAGGCAATTAAGCAAACGGGCCACTCTCAAGATGCACTATGGGCTCACAAATCAGCTTGAAGGCAGCAGTGCTGACAGCTCGACACTGTCTCTTAAAGCCTGTTTTGGAAGTTAGGCAGTCTGCTGTGGAGTAAAATGGGTGCTAGGACCCCTTCACCAGAGATGCACAAGGACAGCTGATTCGTACAGAAATGGTGGGGGCAGAAGGCACTGTGAGAGCATCTCTTCAGAACCACCCAGTGCCAGCACTAAAGCCTCACCCCGCACTTCCCACCGTGCAGGGAATTGCTTTTCTCTGCTGCGCCAGAGCTCATCAGGCCCGCTCGCTGGTGGCCCATCTGGCGCGCTCGGTGCGAGGCAGCGAGGCGCAGGCAGCACAGCGGGGACGCAGGAGCGTGCTGCGAAAGCCAAAGGAGCAGGGATGCTGGACATCTGTTAGGAGCCGCAGGGACGGGAAAGGAACGAGCGTAACGGTGTCACGGACCAACTCATGATACATGGAGCAGCAGGTTGCTAAAAGCATGCAAGGCTTTAACAACCCCAGCACCTGGTGGCAAGTGGCTTGGCCACTGGAACTGCAGGAGCGATGCCATCACTGTGTCCCTGCCATGGGGGTCCTCAGTGGAGACTCAGCAACTGGAGAGCCTGCTGAGACGTGAGGAGCCGCGAGCACCTGGCTGCCTGTAGCCCTCCCCTCACCACCCTGCGGTGAAGGGACCATCTGGAGCAGGTCTGGGAGAGACTCCCTCCTCCTGCCCCACACTCTGGGTCTCCTGGCAGATGTCTTGTGGAGTCCTCTCCACACATGACTCAGCTGGCAGCTGCTCCCTGTCTCGGAGTCCCCCTGCCTGGCTAAGTGTCACCTGCTGACGCAAATCCTCCCACCCCCCAAAAGCTGGGCGCTGGATTTAGCAGGGCTTTATTGTTGGTGTCAGGGAGAAATCAGACACCTCCATCTCCCAAGAGAGGGGGTGCCGTCTTGCTCTGCGATGGCCTCCCCAGCACGGAGGGAGAGCCCCCTACGAGGTGGGGGACAGCCATGGGAGGAGACTCCTGTCCTGTGGAGTAGCCTGGAGCTGTGGGACGCAGTGGCACATGGGGCAGGATCCCTCCAGCCGGGAGCTCCTGTTCCCCCCTGGGGTAGGACTGCAGGACATCTGCATGGCCTTGGACATGGGGTGTGCTCTGCAAGGAGGGCATCCTGCGGTGGGCAAGGCACATGGGCTTTGCGAAAGCTCCCAGGGCTCCCTATGGCAGGAAAGGGGCACTGAGCTAACCTGGAACCTGCTGGCTCCTTGCTGCACACGCTGGGATGTCATCACCAGAGCCCTACTGCCCAGCAAGCAGAGCAGCCAGTGATAACAGGTTATTACAGCTGTGTCAAGTGCCCACTTCCCTGCGATTGCAGTGAGTGTAGTCATTATCATTTAATAACTACTAATCCCCTCATTACCACCTATCTCTGCTCTCTAGCTGCTCAGGCAGGCTGCAAAGCTGCCTCCTCCTCTCTGCCCTAAAGGCCACAGACAGATATCACCCCCCAGGCCCCTGGGGGCTCTGGCCTCTGCTAACTCAGCTTGTTCCTATCCTGTCTATACTCAGGCAGAGCAGCATAAGGCCATAGGCTATCAGTTCCTCTTCTCCTTTCTGACTTTGGCCCCCTACTATGACCATGCTCTCCACCCACCCAGAGCCCAGGTGCCCTTGGGCTCCAGCCTCTCCACCTCCCCTGCCTGCTGCAGCTGTTTTGGTTGCTGTTGGCAAGTCTCTGCACCATCAGATCGCATCATTCCCCAGGCAACCGTGGATGACTTGGAGCTGCAGGCATCCTGTTAGCCCCTCTGCAGGCTCTCCCCATCTGCAGCCTCTCCTGGGCAGAGGGCTCCTGCCTAATGAGAGCTCCTGGCTCCACCACCAGTTGCTAGGACATGCAGAGGCATCTTTATCTTTTTGGAAAGGATCCCATTTCTTAATGTTTGTGCTATGGCACTAGAACAACTGCCTGGCTGAAATGTACAGAGCCTCTTTGCCCTGTGTCCCCTTATCTCCTTCATTCGTGATTACATTTAAGGAGGCTATTAGATGGACTTGGCACAACCTGTTCTTAATGAACGTGTGTTGCTCGCCAGCTATTAGAAACCTTTCTCATAAGCACTTGCATTAGTGAGTATGCTCTTCCGCAGATGGTTATTTTTTGCTGGGGCTGGATGTCAAGCTAAACAGCTTGGCTGATTTCCTACCTTTGTCCTTCTGGTACCTGGGACAGAGTGTGTCTCCTTTGTCCTCACTGTTTACTGCTTCTCTCTTCCTGAAGGGGTTGTGGCTTCCTAAGTATCTGCGTCCTTTTTTTTTTTTTTTTTTTTTTTTTTTTTTTTTTTTTTTTTTTTCCAGGCCAATGCTGGAGGCTTCTCCTACCAGATCTGATTCAGATATTGCAAGGACTTGGATCATCATAAACTTTGGTCCAGCATCTGCAGCAATGTTTGATTTACACGCAGATGTGGTGGCACCCAGCTGCTGATGACCATCCCCTCCCAGCTTGGCTAACAGAAGGGATTACATGAGACTGCTCCCTAGTCTGCTTCTGTGCAAAGTCAAGGGAAAATGCTCACACCGCCAGAGAAGGTGCAGGCGCTGCGCTGCCTTCTCACCCACCCCGGGCCTTCCTCTGCCAACTCAGTCTGAGCAGATTTGCTGCTACAGTGGATATTCTCCATGTTAGGAAGTTTTCAGTCCGGGTAGGTTTGTAGACCAAGCTGTAAGCAGAGTTTGCTGGATGAATACTGATTGCTACAGCAGTAAATGCAGACTTCGGCACAGTGGCTTCAAGCTCCGCAGAACCGTGGTCCCAGCAGAGCTGTGCAGAAGAGAGTGCCCAGCTGAGATTCCTCTGCTTTGCTTTTCCGAGTGTTTTACCTTGGGCAACGCTCAGCTGGGCAGTTTGGTCCAGCCACTTCAGTTCTGTAAATATCTTGGGTGTCTTAGCCTCTGACAGACATATCAAGGCTAAGGAGACCCTCTGAGGATTCCAGGTCTTACCAAGCTCCCATACACCAGGACCAGGCCTTCTTGCCCATGCTCCTCTGCAGGACACATAGGTAGGGACGGGCATGGAGCAGATAGAAAGCAAATGGGGGCTGCCTCCTCTGCTGCTCATCACCATCTCTGCCTTGACAAATTAAGAAGGCAGGCTTGTCTTGGACTTCTTCCCTCTGAGCTCTGTTTTTTTTTGGTTCTCTTAGGGTCCAAAGTCTCACCCAGCTTGTGCAAGTGGAAACTACCTGCCATCATAGCAAGAAGTGTTTCAGCTCTCAGACTGCCCTGGAGTATCTCCCTCCCCAGCCCCAATTCTCCCTCTGCACTGCCTTGCACATGCTCATTGCTCCAGACTTTGCAACCACCCACATCCCACTCTGAAGGCTCCTCAAACACACATGAGACGTCCTCATCAGGAAACACAGCTTTAGGCTGAAAGACGGGGGCTAGTTCTACCCAACAGGCTACTGCTTTGAAAAGAGAAGTCTTTGATGCTGTTGCAAAAACGTGAGGGACTGACACTTCTCGGGTGTCTTATGAACCTTTGGGAGGAAGACTAACCCCCCTAAGCATATGCTGGTTTACCCTTGCTGGTGTTGCTGCTGGAGTAAGTCTCCAAGTCCCCCTGGTGTCACCTCTCCCACCCAGTGCCATCAGAGGGCATGTTCCTGCCTTCTCTTCTGTCCCAGTGGTGCCCCCAACATGGGAATCCATGGTGTGCAGGACCAGGATCCCTCACACTCTCTTCAGTGCTTGAGGACGAGCTGTGAGGCAGGGTGCCTGATGCCAAGGCCACACCAGTGCTGTGGGAGGAATGGCTAGTGATGGCTGACTCTCTCCTGGTGGGCTGGGCTGCAATGGCTTTGGGTGGTGTCAGAGCCATAGTAATGAGAAACAACATTATCACTTGAGATGTGTGCCCTACAGGCATGCATGTGTGGGGTGAAGTTCTATTAGCGCAGGTGTAATAGTGATTGCTCTCTCCAGCCCTGGGAAAGGTGGTGGAAAAATCTCCAGCAATGCAGCTATCATAAAGCAAAGCAAAACTTGTGTTCTCTGTGGTGGGTGAAATCCCACTGCCCAGCATAGGAAACAAGGTGATATGAGAAACCGAAGAATCAGAAGTTCCACAGGTTCTTAAGGAAAAATTTCTTTACAGTGAGGGTGACAGAGCACTGGAACACGCTGCCCAGAGAGGTTGTGGAATCTCCTTCTCTGAAGATCTTCAACACCCTCTTGGACTCAGTCCTGAGCCACCTGCTCTAGGTGACCCTGCATGTGCGGGGGGGTTGGACTAGATGATCTCTAAGGGTCCCTTCCAATCTTTATGATTCTATGGGCACAGGGTGTACACCTTATAGGGCAGAGCAGAGGAACCGTCCCCAAATGAACTTAACGCTACCCTTGAAGTGATGCCCTGGCTGAAAGCAAAAACAGAAGAAGAAATTGTGAGTAACCCCCACCTATTGCCACTGGTTTCAGTTAATCAGTGGCTGCAGTCACAGCAATGACTTATTCCTAATTGTACAGTTGCTCAGCAGAACCTGACTGCCTTTTTATCTACAATAAATAAATAAATAAAATAAAATAAAAATAAAGCAGCAATGCACTTTAGGAGCTCCTAATGAGAATAATAGCATACCTAATAGAGGTCACCATTCATTATGCCTCCATGTACCACAAACGATACAAGCATTAGGACGCAAAGAGCTATTGCTTTTTGCACAGCCCAACCTCTTAGGCCCAGATCAGCGGAGCACGAGCACTTAGGGGTTCCGTAGGAAGGGCAGCGCAGTTAGGGAGCAGCACGCACCATACTCTCACCTGGCAAGCTTGTACAGACTGCACAAGGGCAACATCTGCTTCCAGTGGAGACATCGACTGCAAATGTCTCCCAGCACTCATGAAAAAAAGGTAACCAGGGGCCAAGCCTGAAGGGCTTTGCAAGGAGCAGGAGAGAGACTTGCGATCAACAGGCTCTGGGTGCGTGCCAAAAGGCCTCGGTCTCCGTAAGCTACCTGGAGGCTGAGCCTAATACAGAAGAACAGTTTGTCCCACCAGCTCCCGGTAGGAGCGGGAAAAGACAGGAGCACTGGGAAGGACCCTGCAGAGTCACAGCCGCCTCCAAGAGAGCCAGCATTGCCCTGAGGACTTGCAGAGCCATCGGCATCCAGCTCTGACAGCAATGCCCTAGGTCCTGCCCTGCTGAGTCAGGTCAGTGGGGTGGGAGCGAGTGTTTCTGGCGGCCTCATTGATTGAAACCTGACTCCTAAACCACTGTGCTCATAACATGAGAGCCTTCCGTGACCAATGGATGCATGTCTGCTGCATCACTTCTCTGTGCCCTGCAGACCCTGCCACCCTGCAGTGCCCAAGTCGGATGCAGTTATCCAGGGAAGTATTAATAGGAACCAGCACCTGTGGACTGCAGGGCAAATGAGAGATGGTGGGTGAATGACATGTTTTTCATTTCAGGCCTGAAATGCTGGAGCAATTAAGTATCCCTTTATTTAATGGCAACTAAAATACAAGAAGGCACTGTCTGTGGAGGGCTCAGGAATGGCAGGGAGGAGGCTGTGGTCTTAGTGCTGGTCCCACCAGCTGAGCAGCTGGTCCCAGGCAGGATAGGGCAAAGTCTGATGTGTGACCTTCATCCTCTGCCTCCACCTGCCGCCTCTCCCTGCCATTCCTGCTGCCTTATGGTCGCCTGGGAAACTGGTGGCTCTCTTGCCCGTAGCAGGCACCAAACCTCCACTGTAGTCATCTGGCTCCCCCCATGTTACCACTCTTGCCCATGGCCATGTCGAAGCAGTGTGGAGGGCAGTCTCGCCTTTCTATCCCATTTAAATCCCAACATGAGTGCATGGGAAGACAGCCCTCTGTCTCCCGGAAAGCAGAAAGCACACCAATAAGCATTTTTACAACTGCACACAAAGAGGCACAAAGCACTTTTTAGCTTGGAAGCAAAGGTGTGCAAACCTTTTGCTTAGGGCTGAGAGGGAGCAGGAGAAGCAAAAGGAGGAATGGGGATATCAGGTAAATGCTGCATGGGGTCTATGGGGAGCAGTCATGATTTTGGAGCCTCCATGCACAGCTGCTTCTGCCTCTGTCTTGCTCATCTGACTCACATATCTGCCTTGTATCACATATACCTGTCCCAAGTCAAGGATTGCTTGGACACAGGGGCACAGCTTGGGCTAGAGGTGCTCCCTCTGCCCCTAGCTCAGCCATGGGGCCGGCCATGGCACCAGCCAAGGGGCACAACAGACTGTGGGAAACAGTCCACAACCACATCATTGTACATTTCTCTAGCCAATACGCTGCCTCTAGTGTTCACGTTTATTATCATTTGTGTTTCTCAATGGATTTCTTCTTTTCTTTCAATAATCTTTGCAGTGTGGGAAAGAAGACATAATGAATTCTTATGGCAGCAGGGCTGGAGAAACCAGACTGAAGGACCTCCAAGCCCTTCCTCTCCAGCGATGCTCACTTGATTTGACTGAGCCAGCCACCGTGGCTGTCTTGGCAATATCCTGATCTTCCCAGTCCACCAGAGCTGCATGCTTCTTTCCACATTGTGCTCCCTTCCCAACTATGATCCTCGGACCCAAGCTCTTTCTCCAGCCCTTTTCCCCAAGGTGTCTACCAGGAATGCTCAGCTCATCTCTTGGCACAGGGACATGGGGAAAAAAAGTCCTCACCTGGAGGCAGCCTGGAGGGGAATCTTGGACAAATGCAGGAAGGGCCATGTTGGGCCAGCAGGAGAGGAGGCATGAGAATTGCCTCCACATGTAAGACAGGCCAGCTGGGATGTCCCCATTTACTGCTCGGAAGAGCCCAAACATCTCCCACTTGCAGCAAGGACATCAGCACCCGCTCCAGAGGAGGCTGATGCCGAGGCCCCTCCAGTGCCAGCAGTGATGCCTGGGCAGGGGGGCCGTTCAGAGCGCTGGGCTGGGATCCCACTCCGCTCGGTCACTGCAGAGCCACAGCTAAGTGCTTTGGTACAGAGCCAGTGCAATCAAGCACACAGTGTGGCCGCGACGGGCAGCCTCCTGGCAGCCAGCAGGCTCCACACAGGAACCGCCCGGCTCATGGCACCGATCCCCAGGCTTCAGCCTATAGCTTAAGCAAGGGGACCACGGCGTCACCCATGTGCCTTCTGGGAGAGAAACTGAACTGTGGGCCCCTCTGCCTGCCCAGGGACACGCTGTCTCTTTGAACTGGAGTGGCATGGCCCTGCGTGGAAAACCTGCACATGGGCAGCACGCAGCCAGCAAGGGCTGGCCTCGCCACAGCACTCATGCAAAGCAAACAGGCAGGCCCATGTTATGCCCATGGCAAACAGCACGCAGTGGCAGCAGAAATGTCCCTCCGAGCCCAAAGCAGAAGCCTTTGGTGGCGAATAAATATGCCCAAGCAAACACTGCGCAAAGCAGCTGCACCATAGGAGTGGCACATGACGGATGCTCTCTCAGTAATTAAAATACGTGCCAGGGTGTTCAGTCACCAGCAGCCTAGTTATTCACACACCAGCCTCCAAGTGAAAAGCACATCTCATTGCTATGGGTGGAGGCTGGCGGCTGTGGTGTCCTGGGCATCCTCTCATGCTGCTCATTTTGCTTGCAACTAGAGGATCCTGTCTGCTTGGTGCTGCCCTTCATCCTGCCCGGAGCTTTGGGAGGGCCAACGCTTGGCACTGTGAGCCTGCACTGATGCTTGTGTGTGCCTAAGGAGGCCAGGCTGGTCTGAAGGGCAGGAGAGATTGCCCTTAGGTGAAACTGTGTCATTAGGGAGCTGCTGGTGGTCCTAGGTAACATGGTGCAGAGCAGGGCTTGGGAGATGCTCTAGGTGACACTGCCTGAGCAGGAGTTTTTGGACTAGATGGTCTCCAGAGGGCCCTGCCAACCTCCTCACTTTCACAATTCTCCACCACAGCGTGACCAACAAGGGCCAGACTCCCTGGCAGGGACTAATGTGCTGCTTGCCCTCTGGGCCACTCGAGTGAGTTTCCTGCTCTGCCTCCTTTGCTGGCTAAGTTGCCAGAGCTTGTGTATGAAGATGGTGGCAGTGCTTTCGTTGCACTTGGCTTGACAAACTTCATTGAAGGGATAGGCATCCTCCTGAAAGGAATTGCTTGGCAGCTGCTCACTTCCTTGCATCCCGAGGTACATCCCGCGGGCCGGCAGCCAGGTGAGCCGGTGGAGCTGCATCCTTCCGGGTGGCTGGGCCGGCCTCGGGGCCACCCCAGTCTCCTAGGACCCACACAAACACACAAACGCCCACGCGCCAAGTCACTCATGCATGCTGGGGAGCTGCTAATCCCTCTGCGCTGCCCAACTGGTTCTGCCCCCTACGCAATGTTTGCACAGAAAGGCAAACACGGCACCCGGCTGCCGGGCCGCATGGGCCGCTGCCTGCATTGGAGAGGACGGTGGGGATGGCCCTGCGCTCGGTGCCACTCGCTGCCATCCTGCAGCTCCTGCAAATGCCAACCCGAGCAGCGACGGTTCCACCATCTGCATAAAGTGGCCCCAACCACCCGCTCCTGCTATCAGACTCCGCTGCCAGAATTGGGGAGGAATGATGGAAAGGCAGGACGCCTGGAAGTGAAGAAAAAGAAGAGGAGGAATCTGAGTGCTGCATTGTTATTGCTGGTTCATTAACATTTTTATTAGCTGTAACAAGTGCCAGGTCACATTCTGCTCTTGTTAAAGTCGCAAAAGAGTTTGCTTTCTAACCCCCTATAATTACTCCCATCAGGCTCGAAAATTTCATCATTTTAGATGAAATTTCCCCAGGCTTGGCTTTGGCCCAAAGATTAATTTGTATGAAAGGTCTGACCAAGAAAGAAAAAAAAAAAAAAAAAAAGAAGAAGAAGAAAAAGAAAAGGTTGTCCCCTTTTGGTGTAAAGGGAGAATGAGAAATACCCATTTTCTCCCCATCATCAAAATAAAATTGAAAGAAAGAAGTGTAATGACCCTCTCTTTTCCGAACAGTGTGAAAGTCAAAGTGGCTGGGAACCGAAAATTGCAATTTGGCAAAGAAATTAGCCTTCGCTGGGGAGCTGTGTGCAGGCGTCACCTGAGGAGATTCATCCTGATGTGGTCAAGCTCTGGCTTTTAGGAGAGCATCTGCTGAGCACCCAGGACATGGGACTTGGAAGGATGCTCTCCGCTGGGGCTGTGCCAAGCCAGCTCCTGGCACCGGCGTGCCTGGGATGAGGGCCACATGGGCTCTGTGGAGGGAGGCTCAGAGAGGAGCTGTGGCCTCCCCAGGCTGCCAGAGAGCTTTGCAGATGGTGTTAGGAACCAGAGCTGCTCTCCAACGAGCTTGGGGCTGCTTTTGCCCATGAGTCCCCTCAAGGGAGCGCTCCAGCCCCATGGAAACATTGTCTGGTAGGGCCACGGGAGCCATGCTGGGGACCCAACCCCTGTACGGCTCCAGCCTTGTTCTCCCTGCTGGCAATATCCTCCGTCACACTCTGAACTGGGGCATAAGCATGAGCTGCTCCTACAGCATTCCCACCAGTACGACTGATGGAAAGCACCAAGGGGTCCAGCTGGCAGGTGCACATTGGGCACAGAGAGACGCTCTCTGTGGGGGTCATGCTACTGGCATGCCCAACACACCTGTTCTTCCTTCTTTCCAGGTGTTTTCCAAACCTGTCACATTACTTCCTCCGCTGACTCACCTCTTACATTGCTCTGGTTGCCTTTAATAAGGACCAGGGGTTTTCTGTCCAGACAGTGTCCGCTCCACCCATGTGCGCAGCAGGCCCAGCCCCAGCGTGAGTCAGCCGCGCTTTACACCCACCTGGCCTGGGTGGAAGTGACGGCGAACGCGGCTGTGTGGGTGCGGGAGGTTGTGGCGCTGCCGGGATGCCTGTGCATGCGGGGAACAGGGATTTTAGAGCTTGCTGAAGAGTGTGTGGGAAGCGAGCAGAGAAAAGCAGTGCAAACGCAATGGTTTGTGCCAAGGGTTTAATGAGAAGGTTCCCACAAGCGAAAAAAAGCAAAATAAAGCCACACTGATCCATCAGGCTAGGACGAGACTTTGACAGCCTCCAGTGCGCTGGCATGCGCAGCAGGGCAGAGGGCGGCACTGGCTGTTCCCTCCATCATGCACTAGGTCCTCAGAGCACCGGAAGCCAGAGTTTGCCTGGGTGCTCCTGCCAGCTGGGAGCACGGGCAAACCATGCACCCGCTCTGTGCCGAGTCACACAGCTGCAACCAGCACACGGGCACTGGCTGTCCCAGAAGGGACCTGGCCCAGAGTCACACGCAAGGACTGCCAAGAAGCAGCCACTGGGGAGCTCGTGGCGTGAGTCAGGCGCACGAGACCTGCTTATCACCTCGTGGCCTCGCAGGAAGAGGCAGCACTGATTGCACATCTCCCTTCCTCCAGGGCAGCCGCATCAGCGTACCAGCATGGCAGTACCATGCAGCCCAGGTCCTGGCAGGGTCTTAGCTGGTAGGGACGGTCTGGACTCTTCCACAAGGCCCCTGATCATGTCTGTCCAGCCAGATGTGCAGCACCGCCAGGGAAACCCAGATTTTTTGCAGGGGTGCATCTTCCAGGGCTTCCATCCTAAGGCCCATTACAAACCTAGGTGGAAAGCTTTGAATCTGTGCTAAGTACTGGTGGGAACCTCTGTGGCAACCGGCTTCTTGGCCAGGAGACTGAGGCCACAGATCAATCTGCTCCAGGTTCAGATGCATCACACATGGGGCATGAACTTGCCTGTAGCCCACCAAAGTCAGATCCCCTATTCCTAAATGCAGTCATTGCTGTTTTAGGGTTGCTCCATTCTATGTCTTCAAATATTTAATGATGGTTGATATAAAGAGGTATCTACTGCTTCCAGCACAGCTTATGGACAAGGAAAGTCTTAGGATGGTGAGTTAGGGTGCAGATAATTTCAAAAGCCTCTCAGTCAACACGGCCAAGTTTTCTGGCTTTTCCCAGTCCAGGCAGGTGCCCAGGAAAACTCCAGAGAGTTTGCACACTAATCCTTCAATCTCACAAATTCGGGGTTGTGCTCTGCTCCTTAGAGCTCCCACAGGACCCAGGGCATTCACGTGAGAATATCTTTAGTGTGACTCTGTGCTAGGGCAAGCCCCTGAGGCCACAGGACCACAGAGACATAGGTGGGCAGATGAACAAGTGTATTCCTCCACCAGCCGCTCTCAGACCCTGTTGTTTGTGCACCATGAGCATCCAGGCGTCATTCTGCAGAGCAGCTTTCCCATTTGTTTGCCTTGTGTTTGTTTTTCCCCTGGATCTCTTTAGCAAATGTTAAACAAGCAGTAAAAGCAGAGGCAGAAATTGCCCTTGCCTTGTTGGACAAATAGTGGGAGTGAGCACAGGGTTCAGACCCATTCCACACGGGGTGATCCGGGCCTGTTTTTAACGCCACCGGGGGCGGGCGGCTGAGCCTCTGTCCCCGGAGTGCAGGGGCAGTGCCCACCCTTGCACCAGGAAAACCAGGACTGGATAATGCCCCAGGGAGCAGGCCTCCTCGGGAGCAGCATGTGTGCCTATGCGCAACCCCACGCGTGCTCCCCTGGGCGGGTAGTGGGAAGGGTGTAAGGGTGTCCAGCCCTGTGTGTGCTCCCTTCGGGCGTGCGCATGCAGGTGTGTGTGTGTGTGTAAAACCATGTGTGTGCTACCCTGGGGGATGTGTGTGCCTCTGTGTGTGCAACCCTTTGTGAGCGTGTGCAATGCTGTGAGTGCCACCCTGTGTGTTTCTGTGTGCTATAGCGTGGGTACCTGCTTCTTTCTGTGTGTGCAGTCCTAGTATGCTGTGTGTGAGTGTGTGTGCAGCCACGTGCGTGCTACTCCGTGTGTGCTCTTCTGTGTGCATGTACAATCCTGCATGTCACCACAGATGTGCTAGCCTCTGTGCATGTGTGTGCACTGCACCCTATGGTCGTTGCTGGGTGTGTCTGCAGCACTCCATGTGTTACCATGTGCATGGGCACCACCCCACGAATGTTACCCCGTGTACATGCGTGCACAGGAGCGTGTCATGCTTGTGCTTGTGTACTTGCACAGGACTCCGCGTGAGCTCCCACGTGTGCGCGGTGCCCTGCGTGTACTACTGCGCGTGTATGTGCGTGCTAACCCCATGCGTGTGCTTTGTGTGCGCGCGCGCGACCCCGCGTGTCCCCGGCGCGTGCCCGTGGCGGGCTGCGCGCGGGCGGGCGACGCTCCGAGCATCCTTCTCGCCGCGGCGGCTGCAGTTTCCTCTCCCACCAGCAGCGAGCAGCAAGTGGATGTGCGATCGGGCGCGCACACTCGCACACACGCTCACACACGCGC
>VZSV01000274.1:210022-229918 GCA_013398735.1 Nothocercus julius
AATATCTCCCTACTGCACCTTAGCCCCTCAGAACAATTTGGGAAGGTGCTTTCAGCAGCTCCGTTTTGCTGATCTCATGCTCTGAAGGTATCAGTCAGCCCCATATCGAGGAAGCTGGGACAAGGATGCGGAGGGTTTGGGGCACACAGCAGCACAGTCTGAGCTCCCGGCAGACCTATCCCCGTGACGGCGTGACGAGAAGGCCAAGGAGAAGGGATGCTTTCGGAGCCAACATGGCTCGCCGGGGCCTGGCAGCTGCTCACCTGCGGGGTCCCGGGGCTGAGGGAGCTGCTACCACCGGGCTCAGCAAGCAGAAGGACGACATGTCCTGTGGTAGCATGGGGACCTCCCGGTGGGAGGCGCAGGGGAGCCCTGGTGCTCAGAGGGCACACCAGTGTGCCTGGAGCGTTTGGTGGAGCGTGGCCTGCGGGAGCTGTGGAGCTGGGGCAGCACTGGGCACCACGTTACTCTGGCACCTGTTTCTGGTATTGCCCTGGAGTTGGCAGCTTGGGACTAGATGCTGGTTAGGGGACGTTCCTCCCTCCCTGGGTCTGCAGCAGTCCCTCTTGCTGCAGTGTCAGGATAGGTGTGTCTCACACTCCCCCGGCGGTGCCCTTATGCGCTGGGAAGTGTGGCACAGCATTGCCAAGCGCCTGGCCCCAAGGTCACGCAGCAGGTCCGTGGCAGAGCGGAGCTGCGAGCCCATTCCCGGCTGGCAGCATCGCAGCTGGGCAGCCCTTCCAGCAGCCCCAGGGAGCTGAGCACCTCCTGCCACGGTGCCTGGGCTTATTTCTCCTACAAACTGTGTGTCTGTTCTGGGTTTGCCTGCTGGCCCCTCACCTGATGGCCTTTGCTGCTGCCTGGGTTCACTAGGTTAGCAGGCTGCAGCCCAGCAGACTGCAGGATTACATGGCAGAGCCTGCACTGCCTTGAGCCCCTGGGTTTCAAACTGGGGGGAAGACCCCTTCACCTCTCCTCTTCCCTAACCAAATGCCCCCGTTTGCTCTGTCCCCCACCAAATGGGAGTTTTCCCACATCTCCAGTTGACCTGTTTGGGATCTGTGTCGCTTGGCTCGGTGCCATTGGCAGTGGGGCGCCCTGACAAGGTCTAAAGGCACCCGGCACACCCATGTCAAGCAGCTCCCCCTTGGCACCGGAACACTGCCTGCTTGATCCGCTGATTCCCTTTTGCTCTCAGCTTCCTTTCTGCCCTTGTGCATTGCCTCCGTTCCTTCCACGCTGCTGCGTAGCCAACGTGTGGTCACACTGTCCTTCCCTCTGCTAATGAAGGCCAGCAGCAAACCTGGCAAGGATCTTTTTCCTGATTATGTCCCCTGCGTGGCATCGGCCCTGCAGGGGAAACACATCCCCAGGCCGCCCTGCTCAGCGGCACCTCTGCTGTGCATCCCTCTTGCCCCACCCAGATTCACATATCAGCCACGGCTATGTGCAGAGGGGCCGTGGGGCAGCCGGGGTGTCTCTCAGGAGCCCTTCAGCATACTAGGAGTTCAGCCCTCCACAGTCATGTGGTCTTTGGGCAGAGAAAGAGTCAGGTTATTTGTCCCGCAGAACACTCAGATGCAGCTGGGTGCTGGGGAGAGCGAAGGACCAGGCCTCTGTGGCAGCTGGGTGAGGACATGGGGTGTCCTTTGGATTTGGCCAGGGAGAGGCCCTTACTCGGCTGGAGCAGGGCACCGCGCTGGTGGTGCTGAGCCAGGGGAGGGAGGCACTTTCAGGGTGCCATGCTCCCCTACAGACAAACCCCATCTGTGTGAGAGACACAACATATCCCTGTCCTGGCAAACCCACTGCCTCGTGCTCCTTGCTGACCGGCCTTGCAGCTGGACACAGCGCTGGGACATGGTGCGGGTCTTGTGCTGCTCTGTGCGGCTCTGTGCAGTTGTGGCTGCCCCGCACCAACTGCATTCCACAGAGGGGGAAAGAGATGTTATGGGGTAATTCGGGAAACTTTGTTTGCTGCCATCTGCAAAGTTCTTTATAATCCAGTGCAAAGGATGTCCTGCAGCCCAGGGTGTAAGTTTTACTTAATTATAGGGAGTGTGAAGCCTGACTCTGCCAGGAAAGGGGAGACATTACAAGGGAGCACAGCCTCCGGTGGGGAGAGATGTTTGAAACTGGGACCAAACCAGGTGTTTTGCGAGCATCTCCCTCCAACCAGACGCAGGCAGGGTTTGGCAGAGGGTGCTGTGGGGGCCTGTGCTGCTCATAGAACCATTTCCTGCGGTACCTGCGTCCTGCAATGTGTCAGGAAACCCATGATCGAGTGTGAGGCAGAGATTGGCTTTGGAGCAGAAGGTGCCCTCCCTGTCACAGAGATGGATCTCCCCCCACGCCAGGCTGGCTCCTCTGGCACCAGATCCCTCCCTCCTCTCCTGTCTGATGTTAGACCTTCCGTCCTTCCCCTTCCTCGTGCCAATACCAGCTGTCCCCTCTTCTGGGAGGCAGTTTGATCCCTGCTGCTTCCTCTCCTCCATGCAAGTGCTGAGTCTTGCACCTCATCCCAGATCCCCTATCTGCCCCTGCCTCCCGCTCTGTCAGGTACATCCCCGCCTTCCCCTCCCTGCCCGTCTTGTGTTTCCCCACTCCCAGCCAGAGGGAGCTGAGAGCAGAGCCACGAGTGGAGCCGCGATGACCCCTCCGGAGGCAGTGAATAAATAACCAGACGGCTGTGCCTTTTCCCGGAGCCTGGTCTCCAGGCGGCCGCGGGGAGTGGTGGGGAGGTGTGTGCACCCGCGCGGCGGGTGTCGGGAGGGATGGCCGCATGGGTCCCGAGGGCTGGGGCGAAAGTAAATAGCCAGGTTAAAAATAAGATGAAACACTGTCAGAGGCGGGTTGCACAGGAGGTCCTGGGTGAATAGCCCGGGAGGAAGGAGGAAAGCTGGAGGAGGGCAGACAGAGAGGGAAGGGCTGGCAGCTGCCAGGCAGCACTCATGGCTGGGGGCCGGGTGGCCTTGCTGGCACCTGCTGCAGTCGCACATGCCACACGGGGCTGGCACGGGGTGGGGGTTCTTCCGTTACTGCTCCCGATCCTGCTGGGCTGCATGGCTCCTGCTGTGCCCACGGTCTCACCCGCTCCTCACCCACTCCCATCCTCCCTGGGGCTGGCAGCGCCAGCACCCACCCAGCCCCTCGCAGCTCCGCTCCGCCGCTCCCCTTGCAGCAGCAGCGCTGCGCGCAGCTGAGCCCCCTCGGCTCCGTCTCGCCTTGCTCCACCTGACCCTCTCTGGAGTGCCCTGCCAGCCTTGGCTTTCTCTCCGCCACTTCGGTAGCAGAGCTCCTCCAACGCACTTAGGGCTGCTGCCTCCCAGAATAGCTCCTGCGCACGCAGGGGGCCACGCGTGCACGTGTGACATGCCTGTCCCCAGCGCCTGCAGCCAGGCGCAGCGGCAATAGGGATGGGCGCTAGTGCTGGGCAGGATGGCCAGACCTTGGGTTTGGGCATTGAGGAGGGAGGTCTGGCCGATCTTCCCCTCCCCTCGCCGAGGAGCAGGAGCGGAGCCGGAGGCGGCTTTGCACCACCTCATCTCGCGGCTTTTCAGCCTGCCAGGGGAGGGCGGGGGAGAGGGGAATGAAGACAGATGCAGATAATATCGCTGCCACCCCCCGGCCCCTGGGGGCTCAGCTACAATATCTATTATAGATGAATTCAGCAGGGGAAGGGCTTTCCACGAGCAGACAGAGGGGCGGGCGTGCAGGGGCTGTGTGCAAAGGCAGAGCGCCAGGGAAAGCGGCGAGTGGGGCACCGGCAGGCGCTCCGGCTCCCTGCCGTGGGATGTGGTGCCGAGCACATGTGGGATTGGGGTCGGCACAAGGCAATGGGGGCTGCTTCGTCCCAGGCAGCCGGTGTCCAGCAGCTGGGGGGCTCACCAAGAGATGGGAAGCTGTGGCTGGCACCTCGGCAAGCTGGGCACTAGCCCGTCAGGAGGGCAGGCGAGACGGGGAGAGGGTCACCTTGGGGGGAGTTAATGAGGTTTGAAAGGGAAGCAGCCAATCTGGCTGACAGAGACAAAGACGAGGTGGTGGAGGATGCTGGGACTGTGGGCGAGGGACAGCAGAGTATCCTCTCCCTGCACGTGCCAGCCTGAGGGACACAGCCAGGAGAGCCCTGGGGCTGTGCTGTGAGGGTACTGCATGCCCCCACTGGCAGCTTCGCACACTCCTTCCCCTCTGGCAAGGCCCACAGGGCACCACAGTGGCAGTGGGGCAGATGTCCCTGCTTGGTGCAGACCCTCTGTGCCTGGGGATCCATGCCCGTGGGCACGCAGGAGGATTTGCCTCGAGTCTCTGGCCCCTGCATGGAGCGGGAGGCCAAGCAGTGTCAGCAGGTACTGTGGCACGGCGCCGTGGGAGCCAGCAGCAATGCTCCAGCCCCAGGTTCAAGCAGCACTGGGAGCCGGGGCTGTGCCTGGTGCCACCGCTCACACAGAGCGCCTGGCACATGTGGCTGCCAGTGTGAGCGGCAGGGCCTTCAAGCGCAGCCAGCTCCCCTGCACCTTCCAGCCCTCATATCTGTGAGCAGTGGTTTCATGAGCACAACCCCCCACCTCTCCATCCTCACAGCCTTTCTCATCTTCCTCCTCCTCCTCCCACCATTGCCCAACTAATCCAGCTGTCTCCAGGTGAGGATCTACCAACACCTGGGCAAGTTGCTTCTGCAATAGCCCCCTGCCCACAGACAGGCACTTATGGCAGGGGCTGTGTGCACTGGAGATGAGCCCCATGGTTCTGCCCATGTGCACATTTTGGGGGCTGAGACAGTGCTCACAGCATCAGGAGCTGGCTAGAGAGGGCCAAAAGGCTGTCCCAAAGCTGAGTGGGAGAGGGAGCCATAAATATCTGCCTTGCGAAATAAGAAGCATCAAAGGAAGTTGTTGGGAGCAAGGTTCAAAGGAGAGCATGAGACTTGCTGCCAAAGGATGGCATGGCTGCAGAGAGTCCTGTGTGTTCAGGAGGCCACTCCTTGGGAAGAGAGATCCCTTGGGGACCATTGAACACTGACATCACATAGCGTCAGGAAACCCTGAGCCACAAATAATCACATAGTGGAAGAATGTTGGGAAAAGGGTCATATGCATTTGCCAAATTCTTCTTCTACCATAAGTTGCTGTTCTTGTTCCCTCTGGGGAGCAACACATGTGCTGGCTGGCTCTTGCCTGGTGTAGTTGTTGTGGAGAGGTGTCTGCATGTTCCCAGCCCCGGGAATAACCACACAGAGCTGCTGTGTGCGTGCAGATCATGTCCTTCACCTCTGTCCCAGGCTAGGATGAGGGGAAGAGGCCAGGCAGGCTTTATCCCTGCTCTGGGTGCAGCTGTTTGGAGAAAGGCGATGTGGTAGAGGCGAAGAAGAAGCAGAGGACGGGCACCCACGAGAAGGCAGGGGGGGACGTGCTGTGCCCCTCCACAAGCCGTGCTGCCATTTCTGGGGTCAGGATCCAGCCCAGCCACCCTGCAGATGCCACCATCCCCAAGGTGTTGCTTGGACACTGTCTGACAGATGTGTGACCTGCGCCTCGGCATACAGGGCCAGGCTCGCGTGACTGCACAGGCAGGCGCGGGTCGTTTGCCCCGCTGGCTCTGATGCGTTTGCTCTGCAGCGGTGCCCGTGGCTGTGTGTGTGTGCTGAGGAGGCTGTTGCAGCCTGGCTGAGCAGCACGTGAACGTGTTGTGCATGCAGCTCGCGCGCTGGCTGCGTACCGTGGAGCACAGGGCAGCAGCGCGGCCGCAGCGCGCCGGCTGGCGCTTACAGATGCATGCGTGCTGGGAGGGCCGGGCAGGGAGCACTGCCCAGGGCAGGGCTGCAAGGGGCTGCGAACACCCTCTCCCCATTGCGGAGTGCACTTGGGGCCGGCTTTTGAGAGCAGTAGCGGGTTGTCAGGATGCTCTGACTTGCCTCCTTGCAGTGGGGTGCAGTGTGGTGGGAAGTCAAGAATGAGGTCCTATGGCCCTGCTTCTCCTCCCAGTTTCCCATGAAGGATCTGGGTCCTGGAGTCCTCCATATGGATGCTGGGACCTGGAGGGATGCTTGGGCAGCCAGTGCTGGGTGAGCAGCCCTACAGGTCCCTGGCACAGGGAGAGCCACCAGTGAGTGGGAATTTGAGAGTCCTGAGGTAGTATCGCCTGGGGCAGTATGGACAGCCAGCCAGCTCTGTGCAGGCGAGGCAGAGACAGACAGATTGACAGCTCTGGGGGATGGACAGATGGCTAGATGGATAAACAGATGTGTATGAGGGAGGGAGGGAGGAATGCATGGATGAATGGATGGATGGATGGGGAGATTGATGGATGTATTTGAGAGGGGGATGCACGAATAGGCAGACAGATGCACAGATGGAGAGCAGGCGCTTGTTCCCTTCCCTCTTGCCCCGTGCCTGCCTGGTGTGTTTTGATGCAATGCTCCTCAGACTTTCTCTGGAGAAGGTCAGCTGATGTGTGGGATGTTGGCCAGGTGCCTGCCAGGGTGACAGCGGAGCCACAAGGCTGCCTGGCACCGTCCCTGTCTCCTTTCCCAAGGAGGCCCTTGCAGGCTGCCCACAGCCACCCAGCAGGGCAAGGTCGCTGCCCGTCTCCTGCAGCACTGCCTTTGCCCAGCTCTTCCCCACGACCAGGCAGGCCAGCTCCTTGCAGCCAACCAAATGCACCACAGCTTGTTTCTGGAGGCAGTTGAATACCCTGCATGGGCCCATCAGGTTCAGTGATGAGAAAATAGGCAGTAGGAAGCCAGCAAGGGGGAAATGGCATCCAACAGCAGGATTTGAACCCAGGACCAGTATCCCCAGCTAAGTGCATGGCCGTGCTCTGCCCAGTGGGGCCTGGTCATGAAGAGCTGCTTGTCACTACACTCAGTGGCTTCCTGGAGGCCACACTGCTTTCTGTGCTCTGCTGTCCATCTGAGCCCCAGCTCCTGCGGCCAGGGCCCCTCTCCTGCCTTTGGAGTCTCCCATCCCAGTCTTCTCCCCCCACCTTATCCAGCCTGCCCTGGTAGGGTTTGGGAGCCCTGTTTGGGTCCTGACGTGGCTCCCACCCGCGCCGCACTTGGGATCCTGCACAGGAGCCACACATTCACAGCTTTTCAGCTGCAACCTAAAAATAAGAGGTTTGGGAAATATCTAGCAAATGAGTGGGAGGAGGCGAAGAGGAGGAATGAGCGGCCCAGCGCCAGGCAAGCAGCATCTGGGAAGCCCCGGCACGGCAGTGCGGCCGCCACGCTCCCCTGCGCCCATGCCCAGGGCCACCGTGGCCCGCAAGCCAAAAGTGAGTCCCGCAGCACTGCGGCTGCGGGCAGCCCCGAGCAGCATTTCAGGTCTCCATCCCCTCATCCCCCAGGGAATGGCGCTCAGCTCTGCAGGCATGTGCAAGTGTCTGCACCCATTCCGGCGTGGACCGACATACTCCCCGCCAGTGCCACGGCAGAGAGCAAGCTGGCACGTGGAGGAGCTTCCCTGCGTGGATCTGTAGCATCCTGGCTCCAGAGCGGCTTTGATCGCTGCGTCCACGGAGCACAGCAGGCGGGCTCCGTGTTTTTGGTTGGGGGAGGCTCTGTGCAGCTTTGATTTCTCCCAGGCTTGTTGGTACCTACAGCTCTGGCTGCTGATGCCCCAAGGACAGGGGAGGAGGTGATACTGAAGGAGAACACGCTGGCCTGGGGAGTGTAAGCAAGGTGGGAGGACGTGCTTGGAGGGGACAGGGCTGGAAGAGCAAGCAGACGAGGGATGGCCAGGCAGTTTGGACCCCATGCCCACCCCTGATGCTGCAGCTGGGGCTGGTGCCCTGCAGCACCTCCCAGTGCTGCCATTCACTCCCACACTGTGAAATTAATTCCCGTTGCATGCTGAGGGGTTTTTATCAGTGAGGGTTTCACTCCTGCCCCAGTGTCCTTTCCAGTGCAGGAGAGTCGAGGAGCTTCTCCTTGTAAAGTCCTTATAGATGGATGGAAACTCCCCAGTCCATGGCCGCAGCTCTGGACCATATTGGGTACAGGCTGCTTGGGTCTGAGCCACTTGAGGATGGGTATAGCCTGCCTAGGATCCCTCCTGGCTGGGCCTGGCTGGACTTTTTCATGCTCTGGAGTAGGGTCCTAGGAGCTAAGCTGGAGACACTCATGCAGCTGGGGCTGGGGTGGGGGAAATTCCCCTGCCAGCTCATTGCAGGGGCTTTAGCTTGCCTAGTCTGCCTTGCTGGGGAGCTTGGGCTGTTGCTTTGGGTCCCAGGATCTTTTCAGGAAAGGCAGGGATCTTTTTCTTGTGCCCAAGTCCCAGACTGAGCTGGGGAGGGCAGGGTGTCCTTATGGCATGGGGCATTTGTCTTGCTGCTCAGCCCTGGTGCCAAGGAGAGGCTGGTCACACAGGACTGGTCATTTACGCAGTGCTCAGAAAATAATAATCCATGTCGTCTGCCTTGGCAGGTCTTGGCTGTGCTCAGGTCGTGTTTGAAGAGTTTCATGCGCTGCCACGAGCTGCGAGCTGCTCGTGCTCTCGCCAGGTGATCATTTGCCTGCAGCCACGGGAGTCCGAGGCAAGGCCTCATGGTGCTGGTGGAGAGGGGACGGTGTCTCCAGCCACCTCCCCAGCTCTCAGAGGGACCCTTTCCACCAGCTCAGCCACATTCTCTGTGCATTGCAGGGGCCCTCTCCCTCAGCACAGGGACCCTCTCTCTCAGAGCAGCCAGGCGGCTGCTGCTCATGCGGCGCCAAGCAAACCCCACATGACAATCCGCTGCGCTAACGAGGCAGGTAATCCCGTCATCAATAAGTGGCAGTAAAGAGGGAGTTACATCAAATCACACCAAATCCTCATGTAAGAGCTGCAGGGAAGCATCGTGCCACCCTGCTCCTCACCACCACTGCCTTCCCCCTTCCTTGCCCCATGATGCCCGGCTGTGCCAGGCACGGCGACACTGCAGGATAGGAGATGTTGTATCCCAGCATATGGGTCGGGACCCTTCAAGGGCCACCCAGCCTCAGTCACGTCACACTGCCACTGCTAAGCCTGGTGGCAACGCGTGCGGGTCCTTGCAGGCTGCCAGCCACTGTCTCGCCTGCACCACGTGCATGACTCTGTCTGCGTCGGCAGATAAAAGAGATTTATGGAGAGCACTGGGAAAGCAAAGGGGCAGTGGGGAGAGTAAACAAGCACCATATTTATCATGCGCTCCTGTCTCCGCAGCCTTGCACGCGCCGCCTCCCGCCAGCAGCAATTACCAGCTGAGAGGCTCACGTGGGAGCCACCGGGTACTGCTGTCCGGGGAGCCCTGGTCCTGCAGGGGACAGGGCTGCCCCACTCCCTGCCCCACTGGCCTCCCTTTTCTTCCTCTGAGGCAAAGAGATAATTCAGTGCTGCAGTGAGGCCGCTCATTGCCTGGGGCTGTTTAGGGCCAGGGTGAGCAGAGACGCTCAGCCCCATGTCAGAGAGCCTCAGCTTCACTCTCTAATTAACAAGCGCTAATTGCCCAGAAAACAAGTCATTTAAGCCTCAGCTGAAAGCAGCCACTGGACTTTGCAGCCCAGTGGTTGAGGTCAGTGCTAGGACCATGGGAAGCAGGACTAGTGGGGACTGTGGGGCTGGGTGCTGCAGGGCGACAGTCTGGTGGGAGCGGGGAGGACATGAAGGGTCTGTGTGCACATGTGTGCATGTGCTGTTGTGAATGTGAGTTGTAGAGCAGGCAGTCCTGCTGTGCCAAGTGTTGCTTCTTGGAGAGGGCTAGTGAAGGTAGGAAGCAGCCACAAATTTGGTCAGGAAAGTAATGCACGGTCCTTGCTGGCCCCAAGCCCTCTGGCCAGCCCCCAAGGCCTGGCTCAGTCCCCAGAGCTGCAAACCACCCTGACCCCAAGTGTGTGTGTGTGCACGCATGCGCGTCTGAGCATCCCACCACCCCAGCAGCTTGCCTGCTCAGTGTCTAATGTGGGATGCCAGCCAGGCTGGACACGTGTCACCTGGCATTGGAGCCACTAATAATGCAGAGACTTGAATGTCTTTGTAATGCAGCAGGAAGAGACAAGGTTATTTCCCATGTGTGCCAGGCTGGGAAAAGCTGCTGTGGCAGTGACTGGGCTTGCACTAGGGATTGCCACCCGCTCCAGTCCAGCCAGGAGCAGGCGTAAAGTGCTTTGTCCCACCAGCTGGAGGAGCAGGCTCAGCACCGCTGCATCTGCAGTGGGACCATGGCATGCACCAGCATCCCTCTTTACCCCCTGTTGATCCCTGCTCTGGCTCTGTCACCTGGCTAGCAGCTTGAGTGATGATGACTCTAGGGATGCCCCAGTTCTCCCCCTGCGTGGAGGGCCTGGCCATGCACCCAGCATATGCCAGGCTCGGGGGGCTCTGCTCTGAGCATCAAAATGGACCCAGGGCCACTTTCCTTGGCGCATGTGTTGTTGAGCAGTGGGAGTCCTGGGGGTCCAAGCAGAGTGGGCTGCATCCCTGGCACAGGTGGCTGTGCAACCCCAGGTGCAGAGCCCTGGGCAGGATTTCTGCTTCCTAAGCAGGGATCATCCTTCACTTGAGCGGCTCTAGCTCAGTGCCTCCCTGCAGGCGACGTGCTTCACTCCTCTCTTTCTCACTCCGTTTTGCTTTAGCTTTTGCCAGCTTATGTTTAGGATGAACTTGACCCTGCAAGGAAGGAGGCATCTCTGGAAAGTCCATGTGAAGCCCAGCAGAGGCTGTGGCAGCCTCTGGCATGGGGGTCACTCTCACCTTGGTTGTTAGTGCACTGCTTTGGGAATGGCTGAGGCAGCACTTTCCAGCCCAGCCATTCCTGCAGCAGAGTGGCTACTGCTCCAAGGCTATTGCCTATCCCACAGGGCTGCCCTCTGCTCTTCAGGTCCCATGGCCAGGGCTGCCTGCCCTGCTGAACCCATTGGTGTGGCTGCTTGGCATCCCCTTCCCTTCCTCCCCCACCCCTGCCGCTTATCTGCCTTCCCTTTATAAATGTTTGAAATTAAGGGCTGGTCCCAAATTCCCTCCTAGGCAACAGTTGCTAAGTGAGTTTTATACACGGGCTCCTCGTGATGGTGCCACCAAGTTCTCTCTCCCCTCCCGCCCCCCATCCTTTCCTGCTTTTGGGAAGAGGGAAGCGTGTGCAAGTGTTTGTCCATGTGCTGAGTCTTCTGGTGCCGCCGGCAAGGGCCAAGCTCTGCACACTGAGGGTTTTGCAGGGAGCACCCAGCCTGTGTCACCTTCCCTGTGTCCCACAGCATGTGGTGCCACCGTGGTACACCCCCTTTAAACTCACATTTTTATCAGCATTGTTGTCTTTTGCCGCTTTTTTTCACTTTTTTTTCCTTTCAATTACAGGCAGCATGCTTTCTGTGCCTGATTTATGCCTGTTCACAAAAGGCACAAAGGGCATTTTTTGCCGCCTGTCATGGAGCTGGTGATGTGATAAGCTGCAGGGCTGCCTCGCAGTGTGGCCAGTAGTGAGAGAGCAGCTGTGGGGCTGCGGGACCCATAGCTGCCCAGGGCAGCTGCAAAGGAAGCAGGAGGGCTTATGTGATGCCATGTGCCAGAGGCGCCAATTAAAAGCAGGCTCTGCAAGTTGGTCTTCTTGAAGCACGGACCTGCTGGGGGGAGATTAAAGGATGCTAATGAAAGAGGAGCACAAAAGCGGCGTTGAACGCTGGCCTTTTGTGGTGGGAATGTGGAACAGACACCGCAAGCAGCCCCTGAGCCAGCACTTGGGAAAACACGTGCCACCACCCGTGCTGGGACACGTCGGGCATGCCCCTCTTCCTCTGCTCCGAATGAGGGTCTGGGCCCCTGCGAGGTGCATCCCCAAGGTGGCCCAGGCAGGCAGCAGGATTCTCCATCTCGGTCTGTAGCCTTATCGGAGGGGTGCCCAGGAGCCCCACTCCTGGCTTTGTACTTGCACAGCAGAGTGGAGGGGATCAGCGCCCAGATTTTGGCTTGCAGGGGCCAAGGAAGTAATTTTGCCGGCCTCAAACTGGTTTCAGAGCATGGTCGGGGTTGTTGGAGTTGCTTTGGGCCTCAAGAACTGAATCCACTGATGCAGCTCAGTGGGAAAGCAGCTTCGCAGAGAAGGACCTGAGAGTCCCAAGTTGACCATGAGCCACCAATGTGCCCTCGTGGCCAAGAAGGCCAGTCCTGGGTTGCATCATGAAGAGCACTGGTCTTCCATCAAGCCAAGGAAGGTGATTCTCCCCCCGTAGCTGTGGTAGGCAGTATCTGGAGTTCTGGGTTCGTTTCTGGGTTCCCCAATAGAAGAGACATGGAGCTACTGGAGAGAGTCCAGTGGAGGGCTGCTAAGATCATGGGCCTAAAGCAGCTTCCCTATGAGGAAGAGCTGAGAGAGCTGGGGCTCTTCAGCCTGGAGAAGAAAAGGCTGACGGGGAGTCTTATCAATGTTTATAAGTATCTGAAGGGAGGGTATAGAGAGGATGGGTCCAGGCTCTCTTCAGTGGTGCCCAGTGCCAGGAGGAGAGGCAATGGACAGAAACTTAAAGACAGGAAGCTCCATCTGAACATGAGGAAAAACTTCTTTCCTGTAAGGGGGACTGAGCATCTATCTTAAGAAGAAAGACTAAGCGAACTGGGCCTGTTTAGCCTAGCAAAGATTGAGAGGACGTCTTATCAACGTGTACAAATACCTGAGGGGAGGATATAAAGAGGATGGGGCCAAACTCTTATTGTTGATGGCCAGAGATAGGACAAGGTGTAATGGGTACAAATTGAAACACAGGAAGTTTCATCTGCATATGAGAAAGAACTTATTTACTGTTAGTGTGTCAGAGCACTGGAACAGGTTGCCTAGAGAGGTTGTGGAGTCTCCTTCCTTGGAGATATTCAGAAGTTGCCTGGACACAGCCCTGAACAACGGGCGCTAGGTGACTCTGCTTGATCAGGCGGGTTGAGCTAGATGGTCTTTAAAGGTCCCTTTCAACCTCAACCATTCTGTGATTCTGTGAAGGAAGAGAGATAGCAAATGGGCTGAGATGTCCACTTTGGCCTCGCCCTTGGCCAAGGCAGGGTGAAGAGCCATGTGTCCATGGCCAAAGGAGGGCGATTCCCAGATATGCGCCTAGGTCCCATCTCTGAGGAGGCCTTTGCAACAAGTGGGGCCATTGGGTGCTGCGCTGAGGAAAAGCTCCTGGAGACATGGGAGCAGGGCATGTGCAGCTGGTCCCTGCTAGATTCCCCCCAGGCTATCCTGACATGCCTGTTGCCCCAGTCCCTGCGGTGGCAATGGCCACTACCAGCCTGGGAACTCCTCCGCGCCCTGGTTCTGGCTGCCTAGGTCCTCTGACTCATCCCAGCATCTGCGCCGCTGGCAAATTTCATTACAATAACAAGGTCTGCTGGTGAATTAATTATTAACGATTATGGTTTAATATTTATATGGCCATGGGCAGACTCACTCTGGCCTCTCTGCTTGCTGCTGTGGGTGGCTTCCTGGCATGCCGGGGCCCTATGGAGAATGGGGTGCTCTTGGCCCTGGGTTTTGGGTTGCTCCCAGAGCTGAGGCATTGGCAGTGGTTCCGGTAGAAGCAGGCTTCCTGTGGCACCAGGGGCTTTCCAGCCCTGCAACCTTTCCCTGGTGATGTTGGGACCCTGCTCTTGCTCCAGACCCACCAATGTGGGCATGCACTTTTGGGACGAGCCAGGGACTCTGGAGCTTGAGCTCCCACCTGCCTGGCCAAGATCCCGTTCTGCCATTTGGGGTGAATTTGCATGATTTTGGCTAATCCAAAAAGAAGGTAGAATGACTGTGGCCAGAGCAGGCATGGCATGGAATGGGACACCTCATGCAGTGTTTTGGCACCTACAGCAGCAGAGCCGGGGGGCTCCTGGCTCTGCCGGCATGGAGGGCGGTGGGAGGGCAGCTTGCATTCACTGGGTGCTCTGGGGTCAGTGCTGGATGCTGTGAGGTCCTGCACCCAGACACCCTTTCTGTCCCCACGCTCAGTGATGGTTCTGCTCTGTTCCCCCCACAGGGACTCCCTCCCGCGATGTCATCCTTGTCTCTGCCATCATCACCATCAGCCTTAGTGTCACCATCGTCCTCTGCGGGATCTGCCAGTGGTGCCAACGTAAACTGGTGAGTGTGTCCGTGGGACGGCAATGAAACAGGAGCCCCCTTGCAGAGCCCCCGCCCATATCATCATGCCCCCTGCCCTGGGCATTGCATCCGTCTGCACCCCACGCACCACCCTCTAGGGACTTGTGGAGGCAAGTGGTACCTCCAGATGCCCCTCTTCAGAGAAGCTGGGGGGAAGGAGAAAATACCTTTTCCTGAGCAGCTTGCACTGGGGTGAAGAGAGTCATCCCGAGTAGCGACCTGTGCAGCCAGCCTTGTTCCCCTCCTAGTACAGCCTCCCCACACCTGCATGGATCAGCCTTCACTGCTAATTGTTTACTAATCGGCATTAATTGAGCTCTTGCCTGCCCTGGAATGGAGCAGCATGTTGAACCTGCTGTAGGAAATCGCTACCAAGCGCCCTGATTGCAAGTCCCAGTTAGAAGCAGGCACTGGCTTTATTACTGTACAGCGATTCTCCCCTTTTCTTGGGGGGAGGCATAAACTCAATTAATGCAGGCTCAATTAATCCTAAAATTACCTGCTCTTCCCCTGTTGACGCGGTGCTGGGTAGTGCATGAGGTGACTGTGCGTGGAGGCTGGTGCTCTTCCCCTGCCCTTGAAGTCCTGTGGGCCACATGCCCTACATTTGCCTTCCATCTGCAAGAGCAAGGATGCAGGGAGCATCCACTGCAAGGAGTGCTGCTCAAAGGCACTTTCCTGGAGCCCTTGCCCCTTCCTAAGGTTCCAGGGAAGAAGCACTGAGAGTTTTCCTGTCCTGTGCTCTAGGATACAGCCTGACCAGCAGGCAGTAGCTGCAGCAGCAGAATGACAAACTGGATACTGCAAGTGGCAAAATCTAGGTCAGCACCAAACTTTCCTGCTCATTGAGGAGTATCTGCGAAGTCGCCAATAGCTGGCACCGTTGCCACCAGGGCATGTGCCCCCCCCCCACACCCAGGCCTTGGGATCCGGCTGGGCACTCTTGGAGGGCTAGAATGCTCTGTCTGTGACTGCGTGTCTCCTCTCCCTGCAGGGTAAGCGTTACAAGACGTCCCTGGAGACTGTGGGGACCCCAGACTCCAGTCGAGGCCGCAGTGAAAAGAAAACCATCAAGTAGGTGCCAGGCTAAGTGGGGAGAGGGCTGTGGCTGCATATGGCAGAGGCCTGTGGTGTGTCCTGCCTGCACAGGGTGCATGCTAACGTGCTGGGCATCTGATGGGGGCACCCTGTCCTCCCCAGGTAGTAGGAAGGTGCCTCCTTGGGGACGGGCATGGCCATCCTCTTTGCTCTGAGCTCCCAAAGGCCTGGGAGGGCTAATGAGCCCCTTGCCACAGCTTAGCCTTCTGCCTGGTATCTTCACCATCCCTTTCGTCAGGGCAGAGGTGTCCCTGGTGCGCTCTGCCCCAGCAGCGGGGCTGCTCTGGAGGGCCGCCCCTTGGTTCGACACTAAGCCGGGGTGTCACAGCTCTCTCCAGCCTTCTCCTGAGTCTGTGCGCCAAGTCCTGGGACAGCTGGGAGGGAGCTGCAGGGCTCGTTTCATGACAGGGATGAGCTGAGATCTGGGGCTGGATGGCGCAGTGGTGATGGGAAGCGAGAGGCAGGCAATGATGCCAGGTGGGCAAAGCTGGGACACAGACCCACAGCAGAGTGTGGGCCTGAGCCAGGAGTGTCCATTGTGGGGGGGATATATGAAAGTGAGGGGCTCTGCGGGGTGAAGGAGAACTCCAGTCCTCCCTCCCATGTGCCCTTTTTCACGACGTGCCCCTTCCGCACCGGGCTGCGTTGCTGTCCCACGGTGCGATGCCAACCAGTGTGCTGTGTGCTGGCACCAGAGGAGCCAGCATGCGCCCGCCCGAGGGATGAGCCAAGGGCACGTGTAGCTCCCAGCGCTCCAAGAGGCTCCGTGCGGCACTCCAGAATGCTGAAGCCATAGGGGGCCCGAGCAAGGGCCAAGCACGTGCACGCAGCCCAGCGGCAGCCTTTGAAGTCCCCAAGCTGCCTGCCACAGGCTCAGCTTCAAAGGCCGCGGCTTGTCGGCTGCTGGGGGCGCTGGGTTGGACACGGGCACACTGAAGTCGAGATGCAATGTGGATGGAGATCAGGCTCCCATCTGATCTCTCCACAGTGCTGAGGGGCCTGTTTGGAGCAGGACAGGACTGGGCTGGAGCCCACCTTCAGCAGGAGGGCTCATGCCTGCATCAGAGCAGGCACCGAATGGGCAGCAGCACGTCCAGACCTTTGGGCAGCAAGACGGGGGCTGCACACAGCAGGGTAACAGGAGCGACACAGCATCCAGGGGGGTAACAGCAGCCTCTCACAAGCCTGATGAGGGGAGCAGGGCAGAAGCAGGCCTACCTGTGGATGCTGGATTCCGCAGGAAACTGCCCTGCACCTGGAGAGATTAACTCAGCTGCCTGGGAAGGGGTCCTGGTGCTAGACCATGATGTGTGGATGACACCTCCTCCTGTCTCAGATTATAACTTGGTGAGTGGTGGTAGATGCTGACCATGGGAATCCTGCTGGACGCAGCTCTTGGAGAGGTGACTGGAGCGTGCCTTGACCTGATGCACCCCCAAAGGCACACTGGAGATCCCAGCAACCCTGGCCCTGGCCGGACCGGTGGGTTAGGCCCTGGAAAGCTGTTTGCATCCCACTCTGGCACCAACGAGGGACATGGATAGCCCCAGGAGCCAGAGGGGGATTTGCTGCTGTCACCATCCTGCACTGCATCCTTCTCTCCTTCCCAGCTGGCAGAGGCGCCAGCTCCCTGCAGCCCTCCCCGCTCTGCTCCCCTCCGTGTGTGTTTGTGTGCCCGTGTGCGTGTGTGTGTGCATATGTGTCCAAGGGCTGTGCGCGTGAGCGTGCCTGGCGCGGCCGGGCGCCGCCAACTCTCTTTGCAGGAGGACTCGGCTCAGCGCCCTGGTGGGAGGAGGGCTGCCGGACACTCGCTCCTTCCTTCCCTCACAGGCATTCAGGTTCTCTCTCTTGTATTTCCCTTTTCTTTCTCCTTTCGTCTCCGGCCACCGCTGTAGCGATCTAGACAGAGACTTTTGGAATAACAATGACAACACAGTGCAGCAGAAATGGAGTTCCTACCCTCCCAAGGAGTTTATCCTAAACATTTCACCCTACGCCCCGTACGGTGATCCACGGCTTTCCCTCAAGTGAGTCTCTCTTTGCCTGCTCTGGTCGCACCCCGTGAGTATCCGAGCAGCCCCCGCCGGCCTGCCCCGCTCCCGGCTGCCCCTGCACCCCCGTCACAGGCCGGTGCCCGTGGGGATGAGCGACCCTTCCCACCCGCGCTGGGTGTCGTGAGGCCGGGGTTGCGCGGTGGGGACCCCTCTCCAGCACCCTCCCCGCAGCACCGGTTCACTCACTAACTCGGCTTTTCTTTCCCCGGCGCCTCTCCTGAGCAGCTCTCTACGCCGTTTGCCCAGTCCGGGATGAGCGAGAACCTTTTATTTACCTCCCCTCCTCCCCCTACCTTTATTGTTTTGGGTTTCTGTTTTTTTTTTTTTTCTTTTCTTTTGGTTTTGCCACCATCACTACCTCCCCATGGGGATGAGGTGCTGCCACGCCAGGGCCCCCTCCTTTTGCAGTGCTGACGTCTCTTTCTCTCTCTCTCTCTCTCTCTGTCCGTCTCTTGTCCGTCCGTCTGTCCGTCTGCCTCCTCCCCTGGCTCTCCCCCGTCTCCGCCACCCCCTCCGTGTCTGTCTTGGGGGGTCTGGCCCGGCGGCCCGGCCCAGTGGCTCTCTGTTGTCAGGGGCCAAGCTGACGGCGTCGGCCGCGGCGGGGCTGGCGGGCGAGCGGGACGGCCACCCCTGCGAGAAGCAGCGCCTCGGCGAGGACGGCATGAAGAGCAGCGTTTCTGCCCACAGCGAGCCCGGCACGGGGAAGGCTGGCCGAGGCCGCTGGCACACGGTGCAGAGCCACTTGGCTGCAGGGAAGCTCAGCCTCTCCAAGTGAGTGAGCACACACGGCCCACGCCATGGCCCCCGTCAGGGCCACCGCCACGGCCACCGTGGGCCAGGAGGACTCCCAGGGCCGGGGTGATGGTGACGGAGGGAGGAGAGCGGCCCTCTGGGGCTCAAGCCCTCCGTGGCATCGCACGGGCTCCTCTAGTGCCTCAAAGGCTGCTCTGGTTCCCCAGGGGAGATTTGGGGGACAGCCTGAGGTTTTCGAGACTTAGGGAGCATATGGGGCTTTTGTCATTTCTGCTCAAACAGCTTGAGTAAAGATCTTGGATGTGATCCTCAGCTTGGGAAAATCAGAATCACTCTGCTGAGTTAGGTGGAGTTGATTTATCCATCAGGGCTGTGGGCTCAGTCCCACGTTCCTTATCTCTGTTCGTATTTCCCGTGTTGAAGCGCGGCAGACTCGGTAGTTAATTCAAACACCAGGTTGTCCTATGATTCCCTGAATAGCAAACGCGCTTGCCTGCCTTATCTAGGGATCCAGCAAAGCAGTACCATGGAAAGGGCACGCGTGTTGCCGCACACCGCTGCAAAGCGCCATCATGCAAGCGTTTCCTATGGAAATGTCAAGGCAAGATCTGAAGTACCTCTCACACCGGTCTTGTTCTAACTGTGCTATTAGAGGGAAAAAAAAGAAAAAAAAAGTGTGAAAGCCAGGAGCTGTCAGATAAAGCTTCCCAGACCCAGCTTCCCTGGCTCACATGCATATGGGGTCCTCCCTGGTACATCTTGTGGCCCCCCCAAAAGTGCAACTTTTCCCCTCCCACTTCCCTTTTCCAGCCTGGTGTTGGTCATGTGCTCCAGCACGGTGGGTGGGAGGTGTGCGCCGGCGAGGGGAGAGAAGGAGGAGAGGAAGGCAGGCTTGCGCTGAGGCTTTGCATCAAAACGGGATGTCTTCCATACCCTCCATTGGCAGGGAGCTGAAACCTGCCAGGGGTCTGCGCCGCTCCTGCAGGCTGTGAGAAGCGTGGCTAAGAAAAGGCAGTCCGCAGATGCTGTGCAAACGTCCGCAGATGGGAAACTTGGAGCATTTCTTCACCTCCGCTTGCTGTGACTCAAAGCCAGGCTGAAATCCCCTGGGCTGCGGCTCGTGGTTTCACGCCCCCCCTGCCAAACCCACCCCAGCAGGTGCAAAGGCTTCCGGCTTGGAAAAGGCTCTTTCTGCTCTAAAGTTGTAAAATGTTGCTGCCAGGAGCTGGACAGACGGAGACGATGTGCTGTACCCAGCTCTGGTAGCCTGGCTGGCCCCTGTCACATACAGAATGTTTTGGAGGGGGCTGGAGAGCAGAGTTAAGGGGGTCGGGAAACCACCTTCGAAGCCTCCTGCCTCGGCATTTGTTGCCCAAAGGCTCCACCTTAGGCTCGATTCCTGCGGTGTTCACGCTTCCCTGGTGCATCCTTTCCGTGCCGGATGACCCAGCCTAGATCAGTGCAGGCTGAGCAGGTGCGCGGTGGACTTGCCCCATCTTTGTGCAGGGTGGTTGCACGGAGGCTCGTGGCCCAAGCGGGTGCTAGGGCACCCAGGATGGGCAAGCCGGGCGCCAGCCCAGCTCCCACGTGGCGCTGCCAGTAGGAGCTCGCTTCTCAGCTGGCTCTGGGCCGAGCAGAGCCAGATTTAGTTTCCTGTGACTGAGAGGTTGTAAATTGAACTAATTTAGGAGTTGATAGAAAACTGAAACAAGGTCGGCGGCAGGCGGAGGGGGAGGCACGAGAGGCACAGTGCCTGGGCAAGGCGCTCGCTCGCTGCCTCAGGGTTCCGGCCCTAGAGCTGGGCCAGGCCCAGGTCCATGGGGTGGGAGGGCTCTCTGCTCCTCCGAACTTCCCTCCCTTCTTGCTTTCATTCTCACTCTTTTTTTTTTTTTTTTTTTTTTTT
>VZSV01000274.1:230060-249682 GCA_013398735.1 Nothocercus julius
TTTTTTTTTTTTTTTAATTTTCTTCCTCTCTCTCTCCCCACTGTTTGCCACATTTGGCTTCAGCCATCGCCCCAGCCTGGCCCCTGGGGCAGCGGAAGGAGAGTGGGCTGCTGCTAGTGAAGGTGATTTCCCCCTACAGTGGTTCCAGGAGGGTCTGTGGCTCTGGAGTTGGGGCTATCTGGCTGTCTTCATATGCTGGAGGATCCCCAGACCTGGATACGGTGTCTGGACCTCCCTGCGTCGCATGGCCCTGCAGGTTGCTGGAGGAGCTTCCCAACAGTGCCGGACCTTGTCTGCTCATGGGTCCAGCTCACACATCCTGACGTGGCTCAGCAGGCACCTGGTGAAGTGTTTTATCATGGGCCCCTTCTGACTACCAGCAGGGACCATGTTGCAGCGCCAGCTGGGTTTAAGCAGTAGTGCCAGGCACCAGCAGGATGCAAACTCAGATGCTGAGCTTCGGCCTCATGTGTGGACCACATGACGTGTCCAGTCTGGTGATTAGCCGTGAGCTTCGTGGGCCATGGGGAGCAATTTTGCCCTGTTTGCCGGCTGTCCGGAGTGACGGGGTGACGACCGCATGGCCTCTGGGAGCTGGGCTGTGCCTGGCTGCCGGGGATGCACCGGGTGCTTTTTCAGGGGTGCTCGTGCCTCGCTGCATGGGCCCGTCCTGCATGTGCTCTCCGTGGCCACAGGCCTGCTGCGGGGCTAGCTGCATGGCAAGATGTCAGCACCACTATTCTCCCTGCTGTGGCCACAGCCTCCCCTGCTCTCTTCATGCTCCTTCGCTACTTCCCCGGGTGAAGCCCATCCAATGCTCTGGCATGGGCCTGCGGGTTCCTCCTTGCTCCCAGCAGGGCTGTGGGATGGCTGCTGCCAGGGCTGAGTCCCTGTCACCACCCTTGATGCTGCAAATGGAGGTCTGCTCGGCAGCATCTCAGTGCAGAGGATCTGGCTTGTCCCCCGGGGAGACTCCACTTGCTGTCCCTGCCTGCTGCAGCCAAGGAGCTGCAGGGCTCGCCCCGCTTGCTCCGGGACCCACACGGAAGGCCTTATCCTGCACAGTCCTGCCAGCCTCCTGCTCCGTTGCAGTCCCCCCTGCTTCCTGGGGGGCAGGGAAGACCTGACACCAGGGGCGATGGAGGGCTGGGCGCCAGGGTGGGAGGGACAGGGGGACGGGCTGGCTTGCAGCACATGAGCGGGAGCTGCACGGACACCGAGGGATTCGCCTTCACGCAGCAGCCTAGTTAGCTCTCAAACGAGGTCGGCCAGCGCACTGGGAAGGCGCCGGCTGCTCACCAGCTGTGGGAGTGGGAGGGCGCCGAGCTGGACAGACGCAGCAGGGCCACGACCATTGCCCACTGGGACCAGAGAGCACCCAGGAGGTGCAGGCAGGGCACACAGGCAAGATGGCCATGGCGCAAGAGCCTCGTGCTTCTGGAGAGACCAAGATGGGGCCAACAGCTGGAGAGACCAGTCGCTGCATCCGCTGGCCCCTGTCGGAGCGCTCCCTGCGCTGGGGCATCTTCTCTCTAACGCTCTTCTTTTCCTTCCTCCAATTTTGCCCCTTCACCTTCTTCTCCTTTCTCTCCTCTCCTTTGCCCTTCCTCTCCCTAAGTTTCGAGGACTCCACCTTGTCCACAGCCACTACCCTTGAGTATATCCCCACCTCAGCAGGCGATCCCAAATGCCAGAGGCCCCGCACGCTCATACGCCAGCAAAGTCTGCAACAGCCCCTCAGCCAGCACCAGCGGGCCAACCACAGCCAGCCCACCACCAGCCAGAGCCTGGGCCACCTCCAGGCCCACAGTGGCTCCTCCTCCAGCACCAGCAACCCCCGAGGCTACCGCGGCGGCCAGGCGCGCCAGGGCATCACCGCCGGCTCCAAGCATCGGACGGCAGGTGGCCGGAGCCGCTCCAATCCCGGCAGCTGGGACCATGTGGTGGGGCAAATTCGCAACCGAGGCTTGGACATGAAGTCCTTTCTGTAAGTTTTCTCTCTTATTTTTCTCTCCTTTGCTCTCTCCTCCTGAAGGTCCCTGTCTCAGCTAGCAGCAGGGCTGCACTCTGCCACTCTGCATGTGACCCTTGCAAGTGGGGCCATGGGAAGACCCAGGGCCCCCAGCTTCTTTGTCTCTTGAGTCCTTGAGGGCAGGCAGAGGGATGTGTTTCCCCCACGACCCGTGGTTGGGGAGATGTTTCATATGCTCCCTGGGCTAGCTAGGTCATGTTTGCTTTGCATGGAGGCTTCACTGCAAGTCACCCACCACATAGCTGACCAGCTCAGCTGCTTTTGCAGAAGGGGCTTGTTGCTCCTGGGGTGCCTTTTGGTCCATGGTGAGGCATGGGGTGTCTCCTGGATTGCAGGGATGGATGTGGAGTCCTCACTCCATGGTGAAAGTGGGAAAGGTCTGGCCTTGCCCCCTATAACACAGGGAGGCTTGGATCTGTCTGCGAGCTCTTTAGCTGCCTGATGTGAAACGCAGTGAATTGCAGCCTTGCGAGGAGGGCGTTTGGGTTGTACGCCCAAGAAGCCAGGCCACTGCTGAGCACTCTCCTCACAGCCTCACCTGTGGGTGCTGAGACCTTTCCCCAGAGAGGAACTTGCCACCCCGTGAGACAGCTGCCAGGCGCGTGTCCCTGGTGCTGTGGAAGAAGTGTCCCCTGAGCAGGAGTGGGAGGCAGCCTTGCTGATGGTGCCCCTTGCACGGGGATGACTGTCTGCTCAGTCCTGATATTGGGGCCTATCAGCCTCCGCTGTGATCTGTAAATGCAGCTTTGTTGGAACTGCTTGAAGCGTGTGATCTTTAATCTGTCTTGAATGTATCTCCTATCAGTGGTGGCTTTTAAATCTCAAATGCCAAGGACTAATCTGAGTCCCTTGCTGTCACTATATCTCAGCACATGACATTGTCACTCCTTCCCAGAACATGTCCTCCACTCCCCACCCTCCCAGTGTCCTCACCCATCCCTGCTAGCCTCCATTCACCCACCCCGGCCCCAGGACCAGAGATGCTGCAGGTCACAGTTACACTTCTTGCAGGGGTGGAGGCAGCAGGCAAGATCCCATCCTCGTGTCAGTGCACGCAGTTCCTTTGGCAGCAGGGTTATGTCAGAAGGACAAGGCCCTGAGAGATGCGCATCTGGTTACCCACTCTGCAACCGACTCCCCAGGGCAACCCGGGTAAAATCATTTCACCTTCCTCCTGCCTGCAGGGATAGCCCAAATTATCCTTCACAGGCTCCTCTGCCATCTTCCCCCGGCAGACGAAAGCCATAGTGCCAGTGTCACTAACCCCCGTAGCCACCTTCCTCATCGTTAGCTGATATGTGATTAATCTCAGCCTGTTCCTGGGCTGTTCACACCCCCCTTCCCCTCCACTTGCATGTCACTGTTGAGTCTCTGCCTCCTAGCCTCTCCAAGAGAGGTTTGTAGCAAGCTCCATTTGCTGCCTTCCTGATTTATAGATGAATCTCAGCTATCCTGAGGGTCATATTCCTCCCTGTTTACCCAGCATCATCGCTGGTTCCAGTCTTAATTGGCAGAGGGGGGGCGAGAGGGAGTATCCGCAGAGCAGGGATGTGCAGAGCAATTGCACTGTTTCCCTGTGGAGGAGTCGTTGCCATTTACCACTATTGCTTTCCAAAGCCATTAACTTTGCTTTTGCTCTTTATTCTGTTTACCCTCCTGCCTTGCTCCCCTGCGCTGCAATGCAAATGCAGCCACGGGTCCAAGGAGGCTGTTAACTGGGTGGCGTCATCCACAAGGCTCTCCTTGGGGGAAAGACGGTGTCCCAGAGCCTCCAGAGGGTGAAAATAGGGCAACACACACTCCAGGAGTGAGGAGGGAGCTGGGTGCCTTGAGCACCTGCCCCATACTCTATTCGCGGCAGGAAGGAGGTCAGACACAGCCCAAGTGCTTTTTATACCACCAAAGCAATCCCTTTGCCAGCAGGTCCTTTATATGGCCCTTGCCAGCAGGAGGCAAGGATGCTTAAAGGAGAAGGGAGAGCACGTGGGGGGATAAGTGTCCCTAATATACTCAGCTCTGCTTCTCTCTAGAGCTGGAGGAGGATTTCTCTCCTGGGCTTTGCTTGCTGCTGGTAGCCATCTCCACCAGGAGTTTCTCTGGCCTCATGCTGCTGGTGCCCCGACCCTTCTGCAGTACCCTGTGGTGAGGGATCCCGGTGCTCCTGGGGGCTGTGCAGCGATCCCCTGCCTCTCCTCACTGCTCTTTCACACCACTCTGCATCTTTCACATGGCTTCCCACAGCTCTTCTTGTGGGAGGCAGGCTCCTGTCCCTCCTCCATCTTCATGCAACATCATCCTTCATCACTGGTTGTGCTCCTCACCTCTCTTGGCACTGTTTCCCCCTTGGTAGCACTTTGGCATCTCCTCATTTCAGTGACATCTCCAAGCAGGGCAGAGACCACAAGTGCCATCCAGAGCAAGGAACACGGTGTGCAGCCTCCCCAAGGACCAGGACTGCTTAGGCAGCACCTGCCAAAGTCCTGCCTGGCACTCGCCTCCCACCATGGACACGGTGTAGGGGGCAGAAGGGTGGCCACAGCCATGTGAGACAGCAAAACGCTGGGCTGGGCTGGGGCCAGCAGCCTCTGGGCATGTGGCTCTGTCCACCTGCCAGCTGAGGTCAAAGAGCCCTTCTGGGTCAGTGCTCTGTGCAGTGGCACTGGCCTCCAGTCAAAGCTGACACAGTACGTGGCACCTGGTGCTCGGCGTGACAGACAACACGTGTCCCCTGCTTCATTACACCAGACCGGTTTAATGGCCCCAGGCAGCCTCCGGAGCACTACGCAGCCCTGCATGCTCCAGCTGGGTCCTGGCCATCCTTGCCTCTGGGATGGAGGAAGGGCTATGGACCCCTAACGCTCCCTCCCCGGAGCCTCCAGCCATCCTCCCCAGCCAGCCTCTTGCCTGCTCTCCCTTCCACTCTGTGGTGAGGCTGTGGGGCTGTTTCTTCTCCAGCTTTCCTGTCTGATGCTTTGTTCTCCTCTCTCTTTCTCTTCTGTTTTGCTTCCTCTTCCCCCTGTGTGGGACCACGTGGGCAGGGAAGGCCGGATGGTCGTGCTATCCCTGGTTTTGGGACTCTCAGAGCAAGATGACTTTGCCAATATCCCCGACCTGCAGCCTGCTGGGACAGAGCCGAACCAGCCGAACGCTCAGGGGGACAAGAGGTATGAGTAAGGAAGAGGGCAGTCCTGCAGGAGGAGGCGACGAGGGCCTCAGCCAGGGTTGGAGGAGGAGGAGGCTGGCCTCACGGAGCGTGAAGGTTGGAGCGGCAGAGGGTGGCACATCAGGCAGCCCGGGCACCGGGCATGGTGACGTTTGCGGACGCTGGCAGCACCCCCTAACCCGCTGGTGCCCATGATGCTCCTCCCTCTGGAGTCGCTACACTGAGCAGACCCCCCAACCCTCTCCTTCTCCCTCCCACCTTCCCTTCTTCCCTTCCCCATCCTCATCCACCTCCATCTTGCCCTGCGCTGTGTGCATGCTGATGGGATGCGTGCTTGGGGGCAGTACGGAGGGGAGCCCAGAGGGAGGGAAGGGGACAGCAGATAGATCCCTGGCCTGGGAGAAGGGACAACGCAGAGGAGACCCCCAGGAGTTGCCATGTTTGCAGAAAGAGCCTTCCCCGCCTCAAGGATTAGTTGTGCGTTGCCCACAGGTGCTGCACGTGCTGCTGAAGCCCAGATCCCAGCAGAGGCCATCTGCTATCCCCTGCTGTGGGACCAGATCCCCTTCAGGACTTCGAAGCTACCCAGGGCAGCGGCTTGTCCAGCCAGGGCTTGCGGGCAGGTCCCAAGCATTGTGGCCCGGGCCGTTGCCTTGGGGTGCCATGAGCCCTGGGGCAGTGGAGCAGCCAGCACTGCTGTCAAAGCCTGGGAAGCCCAAAGCTGCGGCTGCTGTGAAAGGCTGGATGCAGCCAAGGGGCCCTGAGCTATGGGAAGCGGGTGTTAATCTGAGTGTTAATCCCCTCTCGAGCAGGGAAGAGGTGTGAAGCAGGTGGGGACTGGCTCCCCGTGTGATCGACGTGTTAATGAACTGGCACCGTTCTCGCCCGCCAACTATTTTTACCTCACTCGGGTTGCGTTTCGCTCCATGTTTTAGCACTTCCCTCCCCAGCGTCACGTTGCACAGCCCGTCCCCAGCCACAGCACTGGAGCGGCAGGTGCTGGGGCAGCCAGGCCTCCCCAGTGCCTGGGTCTGGGCCCCCAGCACCTCCTCGGCACGCAGGGTTGCGCAGGAGTGGCTGAGGGCTGCAGGCTGGTTCTGCTCCTCTTCCCCTTTGCTCCTGTTAGTCGCAGTCTCTGGTTTGAAAGGCCCCATCCCCATGCAGACCCTCAGCATCTCAGTGTCCTCTCCCTCCTTCCCAGCCAAAGCTTGTCCCCAAACCTCTGTATCCCTCCCTGGTCCCTGTGACCCTGGCCCCCTCCAGCCTGGTGGGATGTGGGTGGGATTCAGTTGGTGGTGGAGGGGTGAGCTGGCCTTTGAGGACACTGGCCTGGTTTCAGCATCCTCCACACTCTTGCCTCCCTGCCCAGAGCTCCTGGTCACTGTGTGCTGCTCTGCTGTGAAATGTCTCCTCTGTCCCCATGTCTCTGCTTCTTCCTTGCAGCCCAGCCCCGGTGGCTCCAGCCACATGCCTCTTTCTGTCTGTCCTCCATTGACTAACCTCTCTCCATCCACCCTGCTCCTCTCTTTCCTCCCTTCCCTCCCCGCAGGCAGTGGGCTGGTGGTCCTGCGCTGGAAGATGCGTCGCCTCCTCTCTCACGCTCTCTTCTCGCGCTCTCTCCCGCTGTCCTGTGACCTCCGCCGATGCTCTCCATTTCCCAGGCTGCTTCGCAGACAAATCACCGAGTGGTCCCCACCACTGGCCATCGTCTCCTCTGCGTTTGCTTTCGCCCTGTTTCTAACCTGACTTTGCCTCTCCAGCTAGCTCGGTCTCCTCCTTAACTCTGTGCACCATCCCGCCTCTGCGGGCAAGTTGCGTGCGTGTGTGTGCGTGGGGCTGTGTGTGCACGCGTGTGGGGCATTGCTGCTGCTCCTGTGAGCATCTCGCTGCATGGGTCACCCCGTGCGTGTGCGTCTCCCACCGTCCCCATTGTGCTGAGGTTTTTGGTGCATCTCTAGCACTGTGTGCGTGCAACCATTATGTGCCTGGCTGCAGGTGTTCTGTGTGTCTCGAGCTCACTGCGGGCACCTCTGTGCGTGCCTAGATCCATTGCCCTCACGTTGATCTGAGGCTGTACGTACCCACTGCTCAGCACAGTGTTTGTGTCATGCCAGCAGTGCATTTGCATTGCTCTACCATGACATGGGTTGGGGCACTTGGATCCAGTCAGTGTCCCGGGCCATTGAGTTGTCACTGTGTCTTGGCTTGTGTGGGAACGTCAGCTTACAGCTGTCCAAGTACTACAGAAAGTGCACTCGTGAACGTGCGCATCTCTCCCTGCATCTGTGCGTTGGGGTGTGTGTGCCCATGTCAGCTATGGCTGCGCGCACCGCGTGTCCTTCTCTCTGAGGGGTGAGTTTGGGTCTGTCTCTGTCATGCGAGCCAGTGAGGGCTGTCCAGGTGTGCGTGTACTGCCCCTCTCCCGGCCTCTGTGTCCCACTGTCCCCATGCCTTGAGGCAGCCTGGCCCCACTGTGTGCCTGCCCATCTCCATCGCCGCTCTGTCGCGTGGGCCAACGTGCGTCCCCTCTGTGCCTGCCCCTCTCCTGCAGGGCTGCTCCCTCCTCCTGGCACGTTGCACACAGTCCTCCCACAGTGCTGGGGCTGCCGAGCCCCCATCCCTGCTGCACAGGGCCATGGGCTGGAGTTGCAGCTGGAGGCACTGGCTGCCTCTGCCAGTCCGGGACCTGGCTGCAGCAGTGGGGTTGTGCTGGGTCATGGAATGCACAGGAAAGAGGAGACAGGCCCCGGCTGATGGAGCAAGGAAGGAAGCGGGGAAGGGCTTTTAGCCATGCACTGAGCCACCACTGTGGCAGGCAGCACCTGAGGGTTAGGGACAGGCAAGTGGATGCAGCCCAGAGCCGAGCACGGGGAAAAGCCGGTGTGCTGACAAATCACAGCCAGGCCCCAGGGGAGAGCTGATGGCTCAGAATGGCCCAGTAGCTTCTCCGATGCCGCCTGGCAGAGCAGCGTGGCCCTACGGCTGCAATATGGCACCGCCAGAGGCACTGCGGCTGCCAGGTGGCGAGGGGGTTGGAAGTGGACGTATTACAGGCTGTGTTGGACCTGCTGTGGTGGCGTGGAGCCAGCGCGTGCAGCAGCCCTGCTGTGAGCAAGCTGGCTGCTTTGGGCTTGCTCTGGACCTGCTGTTGGGTGCAGCCAGCACCTGCCAGGCCCTGCACGCACCCAGGCTGGCAGATGGGCACCCAGCCCTGCCCGTCGGCAAAGAACACAGAAGCGGCTGGGGAAAGGCGATCTGAAGGCCAAAGGCAGAGAAGCCCCTCGAAGGCACAAAGGGTGCCCTGAGCTCTTGGCTGGGCGGGTGCAATCCAAAGCCCCTGCCGGGCTCCCAGTGCCTGGGGGAGATCCTCGCTGGCTCGCTCACTGCACTCAGCCCCTCTCTGAGGTGCTGCGTCTCTTTCCCCAGGTTACCGGCCAGTGGCAAGGCAGTGAACACAGCCCCTGTGCCGGGGCAGACCCAACAGCACGATGAGTCTGACCGGAAGACGGAGCCCCGCTCCTCTGTCTCGGATCTCGTCAACTCCCTTACCAGCGAGATGCTCATGGTGAGTGGTGGCTCGGGCCTCCCTCCTGACCTCTGCGCAGCTCTGCACACTCAAACCATCCCACCCCTTGCCCTGGCAGTCCTGGGGAGTGGGACCGCCTGTTCTGGCTGCTTGCTTCCTTTCTGATTTGTTGTGGAGATGTTTTAGGCTGTCACTCTTCTAGGGATGGATGGGCAACTCCTCCCAGGGTCCTGGCTTCATCCTCAGTCATCACTGAGCCCTTCTGGGCTATGGCTCAGTGTGAGGTGGGGAGCAGGCTGTTGGAGCAGGCTGTTTTGCTTCATGGCAGGTCATTGTCAAGGGTTGCTTCAGCTCCCTGTGCCATCCTGGTTGACACAGGGGCCGCTGTGCCCCTGGGGCAGATTGCAGTTCTCAGCTCTTGGGTCACTCCAGGATGCTGGTAGCGTGTTCTGGGCTCCTGTGCTCTGTGAGGGTGGCATCATCCGAGACCCCATTCCTGCTGCAAGTCTGTGCCAGCATGGGTTGAGCTCTCCCTCCTTGTGCACAAGCCTGGGCATCTCAGTGCACTCTCCCTACTCTCTTCCTTGCTCCCACACGCTGTCGCAAGAGGCTCAGCACATCCCATCCCTGCTCTGCTGAGCCCCCTTCCCCCCCGGCACTCAGGTATTGCAGCCAATGTGCCCCTACATTGGCTGAGGCTCCTGCAAGGTGACACAGCGCGTCCCCCCAGGTCCACGCAAGGGAGCCGACTCCGGAGATGTGATGGACGGGCTGTCAGCAGGAATTTGGCTAATTGGTGCTCCTGATCCCTGGGAAGCAAACGCATAGAGCAGAGCCAGGAGTCATCTAAGGAGATGCCTGTGGCGGGGAGAGAGGGAGAAGCTGATGCCCTCTGACAGTTCCCCAGACAACTGCGAGGGCCTGAGGCCATGGATCTGGAGATTAGTTATTTGTCTAAACACAGCAAAGGGCTCAGGACCCCTTGTCTGCTGGCAGCAGTGCGAAGAAGATGTGGCCACTGCCCGCAAGCACCAAGAGAGGGACTAGAGGGTAGCAGGGTGGGTGGTAGAGCCTTACAGCTCTGCTGAGGGGCTGCGTTCACATCTCCATGGCAGAGGTGGCTGGGAGGAGTCGGGGCAGCGCCGCAGGATGCCAGCACCCCTGTCAGCAGTAGAGTCACCAGCCCTGATGCGGGTTTCCAAGCACCAATTGATCACTCCAGAGGTCACTCCAGAGGAGGTTGGAGTGGGCTTGTTTCTTCCACGGAGCAGAAAGAGAAGCATGATGTTGACTGCACCATGGTACAGGTGGCACAGCCCTCTGCCATGGCAGGTGTTGTTGACAGAGGGGCCACATCTGTGCTCATAGCCCAGTGCTCACAGCCCATTCTCTCCATGCTACAGCTCTCCCCAGGCTCTGAGGACGACGAGGGACACGACAGCTCCAGTCGGGAGAACCTGGGCCGCATCCAGTTCAGCGTTGGCTACAACTTCCAGGAGTCCACCCTCACCGTCAAGATCATGAAGGCCCAGGAGCTACCAGCCAAGGACTTCAGTGGCACAAGTGATCCTTTTGTCAAGATCTACCTGCTTCCCGACAAGAAGCACAAGCTGGAGACCAAGGTGAAGCGGAAGAACCTGAACCCGCACTGGAATGAGACCTTCCTCTTTGAAGGTAAGGGCAGGCTGGGTTGGGCTGCACTGGGCTTGTCTTCGTGGGTTGGGGCAGATCCTCTGCACTGCCATTTCCCCTTTCTGAGATGTCCCCAAACAGCTTCTACCATGCACCTAGGCTGGAGAGCCCACCAGGGATGACATGAATTGGGCAGGACTGGCTCAACTTGAGCCACCAGTGCAGTGGCCACTAGTGATGAGTAGGGTTTGCAGAGCCACAAACGTCAGACTGTCACTGCAGGTGTTTGTTCTGCGTCCAGGTCATGTTCCTTCCCAAGGCGGATAGGATATGATACATGCCTAGGGCCACACAGGTACCTGTGAAAGCACTTGGGTGACTTTCCTGTGAAGAGCTTCAATGGCTTGAAGCCATACAGCTCCTCCAAAGTATGATGATGACCTAGGGCCATGCTCTGTTCTTCACCTAGTGTCAGATGCCAACAATTCCCCGCTTCAGCATAGGCAAGGCAGAGGGGTGCTGAACAGGCCTGAGGGTACCAGCACATGTATATGCTGCTCATTTTGGTAGACTTGCTCTCCAGTGCCTTGGCAAATTCCCTCCTCATGTCCTCTGCCTTCCTCTCTGGTGCAGGTTTCCCCTATGAGAAGGTGGTGCAGCGAGTGCTGTACCTTCAGGTCCTGGACTACGATCGCTTCAGCCGTAATGATCCCATTGGGGAGGTGTCCATCCCCCTCAACAAAATAGACCTCACCCAGATGCAGACCTTCTGGAAGGATCTGAAGCCCTGCAGCGACGGCAGTGTAAGGCCCTTGCTTGTCCTCCATGACTTTCCAGGCAGGAATTAGCTATGGTCCTATTCCTACCCCAATGTCCTTAGGGACAGTCCTTCCTCAGGTCACTGTAATACCCCATGTTGCTATGATATCCCACTGGAGCTGGGCCTTTGGGCCACACCAGGGATGGGTGCTGATGAGGGTGGCCCCATAATCTTCCCAGGTGGGAGTGCTCTGGTCAGATCTCCAGTCGCCAGAGGCCTCACCAGTCCAGGAATGGTTCCTTGGTGAGCTGAGCTGCCAGACATGCTGTTAGCTGGCAGGAACCCCTGGAAAAGACATCTCTGAGGGAGCAAATCCACCTGAGCTCAGGTGACTTCACTCTGTAGAAACGAGCACTGGGGCACAAAGGGATTACATGCTGTCCCTTGTGTTTCCTGTCCTGCCTGTGTCATCTGCTTGTTATCAGGACAAAGAAGGCTTCTGTTTTGCTGTTTAGTGAAGGAAAAAGTTTGACTTCTAAGGAACAGCTTGTGTTTTTCCAAATCAATGGTCACTTTTTATCTGTAAATTAAAGGAAGGGTTTAAATATCTTAAATAGCCCATTCAGGTTCTGGAATGTGCCCTAATAGCCCCTCTGTCTCACAGGGAAGCCGGGGAGAGCTTCTCCTGTCCCTGTGCTACAACCCCTCTGCCAACTCCATCGTCGTGAACATCATCAAAGCGCGGAACCTCAAAGCCATGGACATTGGTGGGACATCAGGTATGAGCACCAGTCCTCATCTCTGGGCATGCCCAGTGTCCTGCTGGCTCTGGCAGTCATTGCCATGAAGTCTCCCAGGCACAAAGGGAAGCTGTCCTCCTCACCTGCACCTTGCAGGAGTCAAGGAAGGTCCTAGCTAAGAGCCTAAGAGAGGTGTGCTGTCCCCCCAGACCCGTATGTGAAGGTGTGGCTGATGTACAAGGACAAGCGGGTAGAGAAGAAGAAGACAGTCGTCATGAAGCGGTGCCTGAACCCTGTCTTCAATGAGTCCTTTGCCTTTGACATCCCCACCGAGCGGCTGCGTGAGACGACCATAGTCATCACTGTCATGGACAAGGACAGGCTGAGCCGAAATGATGTCATTGGCAAGGTGAGTCCAGCCGGGGCTCGTCGTCCTGTGTGCAGGGTGAAGGCACATGGTGGGGCGCTGTGGTGGGGAGGCAGGAGCTCGTGGCCCAGCTGCCACTGAAGCAAGGCACCAGTAAGGCAGAAGAGACTGGGATCTACTGCCATCCAAGTTCCCACTTCGGGGGCACAGGGAACGGGCTTTGAAACATGGTAGTTGTTTGCAGCAGAGATGTTAATACGAAACAGAGGGAGGTCTTTCGGACACCAGGTACAGTGCAGATCCACAGTAGCACTGCAGATCCTTGTCTCCCCTGCCAACCACCACTGACAGGCCACAGGCACATGGTTCTTTCCATGCATGTTCACATCTCACACCTTTCCTCTGCAAAAGCACTGTGGGCTCACAACACGACCTCATGTCACACACCTCTGCCCTTCTTCAGAGCACAAGCCACAGAGGCGAGTCATGGACAGTGGTCTTCAGCTGGGCGTTTCACTGCCAATGGACACAAGCATTGCAGTTTCACCAGCATGTGCTGGGACAGGAAGACTGTGCCTGGTGTTATGCGATAGTTAAGGGCACCCAAGTGTCAAACAGCTTTTTCTCAAACTCTCTCCACCTGGACATGCTCAACACCATTTTGGCCATTAACACTTAAGGTCTCTAGGCAGGGATTGCATGACAGCAGGATTCAGCATACTGCTGTTGGAGGCTGCAGAGACCTTCTCCACAGGTCCAGAGAAACAACACCATGCACTGTCAGCTCAGCACAGAAGTGCATACTTGTATCGCCAAGGGGCAAGCATCTGGGGAACATCCAAAACCACCCCTTGACCTGAAGAGCCCAGGCAGCTCTGCTGGATGCAACTAGTGCTGTCTCATGGGCTCACTATCATTTGAGTGAGGCAGTGTGGTCTGGAGTGTGTCTGATGAGGAAGTCACATTTCTGCTTGGCCTTTCCCCAGGCTCACCCACTTGTCTGGATGGGGATTTAAAGCAGCATTCATGCTAATCTAGGTGTTCCACCGCCTTGCTCATGACCACCACTCCAGGATTTTGGACCCGGGTGCCAGGTTAGGAGCTGCTTTGGATTTTGGCAGTAGTCAAGATATGATTGAGAGAGCTGATCTCACCCTGTGATGAAGTCTGGAGCAATTGTTCCTCATTCAAGAGGGAAGCAGCAGGAATTGCCATGTTGACACTCTGAAGGAAGGGTGCTGTGAAGGACCCAGGTGAAGGTAGCAGCCCTAAGTCTGGGCAGGCATTAGAGTTCTCACTGGTGTGCTCTGTCCCCATCCCACCTCTATGGAGAAGTCATGCTAGAGAAAAAGATGGAACCCCTTTGGATCCCTTCATGGTTGGACTTTCCCTTCCATGCCTGACTCAGGCTGAGACTGTTCTGAGACCTCCACCAGCAGCTGTGGTGTCTGAAGTGAGGATTCCTTCATAAGTAGTGAGACTGAGGCCACCAATGAGCCTGCCAGTGAGGAGGAGCTGCTGTTCCTAGCCAGACAAGAGTTTGCTCAAACCCCAGTGGATACAGGCCATGGAGCTAGTTAGCACAAATAACAGTTTATCAGCTGGCTGGCAACAATGAGCTGAAAAGTGTCGTGAGGTGGCAGCAAGCTTCAGCCCCTCCATTTCCTGGCAGCAGCACAAGCCAGGCAAGGAGCTGCATGACCATCTGAGAGGGCTTCATGTCCTGGAGTGGCCCCAGCACATGCAGGCTGGTGGTACACCCAACACAGCCAAAGCACAGGAGGGTGCAGTCAGCACGCAAGGCTGCTCTTGCACTCTTCCTCTGACGCCTCAGGTCTGCTCTGGAGAAGCTGCCGGCGGTTCCGTGCTCCTCCCTCCGCCCAGTCTCCCTGCCGCACACTTCACACCATTCCACGGCACAACCTGCTCCAGGGTGAACTTGAGTCTAATGACAGTCTATTTATAGTGAGACAAAAAAACCAAAGCCCCAGATTGTTGCCTCGTGCTGCAGCTCCAGGTGAAGGGGCAGACCCCCCCTCGCCCTCGCACACTCCACTGCAGCAGCACCGTCCCCAGGTGCGGGGCTGCTATGGGGCTGTGTGGTAGGCGTGCTGGGAGCTGGGTACTTGTGTGCCAAGTCCTGCGCTCGCGGGGCTGCTTGCTGCAGGCTGGCCCTGCTGGGGTGATAGGGCTCCCCGTGAGCCTGACGCTCCCAGGAGGTGGCAGCAGAGCCTCGTGGTTGCAGCACCCAGCGAGGGGAAACCTGCAGCCGCACACACAGGTGCTGTGGGTGCTCCCTCACGTCTCTGCCCCGCGGCTCCCAGCAAGGGCCCCAGCCCTGTTCTCGGAGGTGACGGGATTACACGGTGCATCCCCAGTAACAATAACAACAGAAAAATTAATCTGCTCTCAATTTGATTTACATTAAATCCATACAGCTCTCCACTCATTATGGTAACGATGATAAACGAGTGCAGTAATCTCTGTTATTACTGCTTACCGCAGAGAGTCAATTATTCCCAAATGCAGCGTTGTAATAAAGCAAACATGTACATTGAATTAAACCCAGGAGGAGGCAGACGGAGCGTTTCCGCGCAAACGAGGCAAGTGCACGGCACAGGGGCAGAGGTCCCAGCTCTGCTACACGCACAGACCCAGTGGAGTCCTTGCTGAGAGATGAGGCAGCCCAGGCACCCGCCGCCAGGAGGCATTTCTAGCACCACGCTGAACACGGCACTGTGGCCGGGAGGACAGACGGACAGTGTCTGTGATGCTTTGGCTTCCTACTGGAAGCATTACAGCGGTGGAGCAAGCAATACTGCGAATGGCTGAGTGCAGCAAGTGGGAAGGAGAGGAAAGTGCCCTTCACGGGCCCGGCTGCAGTGCCATGGCTGGCAACGAGCTAATAAATTTTGATTGAATAATTACCAGCATTGTGCAAGCTCAGATCAGGCACCGCAATCCCCTTAGCTGGCACGGCAGCCACAGGCTCCATTAGCCGCCTCGGTGACACACGTCTCGGCTGTCAGCTGCGGAGAAGGTTGACACACACATTTGCTGCGTCGCCGTATGGAAAATCGATGGATAAAAATAACCTGCCCTGTGTGGAGAGGCTCATGCTGGCTGTGCCTCATGGCTAATTTGGATGCCACTGATGGCCGTGCTGGGCTGGGAGGGCTCTGGGGCAGCAGATGAAGATCTCTGCGCATGGGGCAGGGGCTGCCAGAAGGGGCGAAGCAGAGGGTGCTGCTACCAGGGCAGAAGGGCAAAACAGTGGGGTACAAAATGGGGAATCAAGAGAGGCCAGGTAACCACCAACGGCCAAGGTGGCTGCCAAGTCATGAGAGCCCCCGGCCTGAGAGATGCGTTGGGAGCAGCCCAGGGCGCTGAGTTGGGAGCAGGGTGGGGAGGGACAGGGCAGTCACGGGGCATGGCAGCGCAGCTCCCACAGGCTGTGTGTTCCCCTCTCTCCACAGATCTACCTGTCCTGGAAGAGCGGCCCTGGCGAAGTGAAGCACTGGAAGGACATGATCGCCCGCCCGCGGCAGGCGGTGGCACAGTGGCACCAGCTGAAGGCCTGAGATCTGGTGCCGGAGTACTGCCCAGCCCTCCGGCTTGTGGCTGTGCCGGGCTCCTGGTGCGGACGAGAAGCAGAGGGAACTGTGGGACATGGTGGCCCTGTGGTCAGAGGGGGCCCAGAGGCGCCCAGGACTGCAGCAGCTGCTAGGACATGGGACTTGAGGACACGGTGCAAGGAGTGACGCCCCGTCCCCACCGCCGTGCAGGACTTCTCCAAGTGCTTCCAGCCACTGCCCCCCACCGCCCCATCTGCAGAGCCCCTCTGCCCCCATGGTCCCTCCCTGCATGAGAGGGGAGATCCCCTACGCCCTAGACTCTTCCCACCCTGCAAAAATTCCCTGACCCACCAGGGTCACCGCAGTGGGGCAGCCAGAGCCTGCGTCCTGCCCGCTGCTGACAGCACTTCCCCCCACCCTGCGCTTTTTTCCCTCATCCCTGAGGTCCCCGTGGCCTGCCAGGACAAGCTGGACAGCCCCCACGAGGGCCAGCAGCCCCAGCCTCCGTGCCCCGGCTGCACGGTGGCTTCTGGGATTGGAAGCCATGACACACGGTGCATTAGCCAAAGCAGGCTCATTTAGTTATCTCCCCCGGTTGGATTTGTTGCTTTACTTCCCTCTTTGGGTTCAGTGAGAGCGTGACTTCTGTAACCTCATCCTTGGCCAGCCAGCAGTAGGACGAGAGCTGCAGCTGGCCCCAGCCCTGGGACCCCACAGCAGCCACCTGTGCCCCTGGGGACACCCGCTGCCTTCCGCGCTCTCCGCAGCTCCAAGACGGGGCGAGACAGCGGCTGTTTGTCGTCCCCACCTCAGGCACCTTCTCAGTCGAGTTGGGCAAGGGCTGAGGTGAGAGCTGGGCAGAGGCTGATTCCCAGAGCATCCCCTGGGAGCGGCGCACCGTGCTGGGCTCCTCATGCTGCGGACTGCAGGAGGAATGTGATGGCTCAAGCACCATTGCCCATGTCCCATCGCAGCCCCGTGGTGCCAGCTCCCAGGCTGGACAATCCACCCCCAGGGTTCACTTCCCACCTGGATTCGTGAGCTGGCCCCGGGGTGGCCGGTCAGTGGATGCCAGGGCAACAGCTTTCCCCCTGGGAAGGGAAACACCAGCCGCAGGAGCTAAGCATGGCACCTCTGGAACGGGCACCAGGAAGCGATGAATGGGAATACTTGGCAGCGACCGATCCCGCAGGGCTGACGGGTCCTCTCCAGCACCCCATGGACTGCCAGGACAAGCCACATGCCTTGTGGACTGGCAGGATCAGCTGTGACTGCCAGCCATGGACATGGGATCAGGGTCTTCCTGATCCCTGTGTTGAGGGCTGGCAAGTACTGGAGCAGGCCCAGTGGGACCATAGCAGCGGTGGATGTGACACATGCCTGCCTGGACCCATCCTGGTCCCCAGGCGGGTGGCATCACTGCCTTTGTTTTCCCTTTGATGATCAATTGCTCCACCAGGTGAGAGGGATGTTGCTGCAGAGGTTGCAGACACTGGCCACACGCATCCCCGGAGGCCTTGGCAGGATGACATGAAGAACCCCGTACTGTTTCAGCTGAGCTCCTTGAGGACGGATGCAGCTGGGCAAGGGGTCCCCATTAGCACTTGGCCTTGAGGATGGAGGCACATCCTGGGAGACCTTCTCCAAGGACATCCAGAGGAGGGACCACGAGAGGTGGGCAAGGGTGCTGCAGCCTCAGCAGCAATTTCAGGTAGGGCCCTGCGAGGACATGGACACCTCTGTGCCCTCACAGACACAAGGACACCCAGAGCAAGCCCAAAGCTAGCTGGGTCCTCGAGGGAGCGACGTCCTCACTGGCTGGTGCCAGCCCCATCACTAGTCTTCCTGCTCTCCCGGGCCTGCTGCTGCGCTGGTTGGGTCGGCTCCCGGCCCACCCGCTGGCTGCGCTGAGGCCCCGGCGAGCTGCGCCATGCCGACCGTCCCGGGGCACCCCTCAGCCTGGAGCAAGCCATGGGCATCCGAACCGGGCTGCGCTTCCCGCCGCCTGTGCCAGGGAAGCCCCCAGTGCGATGCAAGGACGCTGTTCTCGCCGGCCTGCCCGGACAGCATCCTGGCAGGCTGTGTACAGTCATGAGCCCATTTTTTAGAGCATAAGAGTCTTTTATCTCGTCGTTGTCGTCCCTGTGTTCCAGTGTTTTCTAGCCCATGTACAGGCACCTAGTGCTCTTTGTGACAGGCACATTTTTACAAGCATCACGATAGCTCTCCTTGGGGCTAATGGGCCAAGGGACTGGGGCAACCAGGACTCTGTAGCGCCATTTCCCTCTGCCCCAGGAGCAGCTGGACAGGGTTTATTTATCACTGGTGGGGCAGACAGGGCAGTGCTGCATCAAATCCCCCCAAAAGTGGGAACAAAGCAGCCATTTTGGACGCCCATCTGCACCCTCTCAAACTAACAGGGCAGGGTGACAGCACCTTTTATTTCTGTGTCCTGCCCTGGCAGCCCCCATCCAGCCCACAGTCCTGGAGGCTGCTCAACATCCCCTTTGCAAAGGGCCAGGGCAAGCAGGAGGTGGGTGGACCACGCTGGGTGACCTGCTAGCACCACAACCATCCCTGGCACCATTTGGGCAGCCAGGGAGGGCTCAGCAGCAACAGAAGTCCTTCCGTAGGCGGTTTTGGACAGCCTAGAGAGAAACAATAATACTGCTACTACAGTAATAATAATGCTTTTAGGAACATTTGTATTTTTAGCATATTCTCTCTCTTTTTTTAACCTAAAAAAGAGACTTATGATGCCAGGGAAGGGGCTGGCAGCTGGATGGGCATGGGAGCAGGTGCCAGACTCATGCACCAAACGGTGGTGCTGGGCCATGGTGGAGCATCCCCAGCACCCACCACAACCCAGTGCATCCTGCCAGGTCGGGGGGCAGCCCCAGCCCCACGCTCTTACCAGGGGACACCGTGGGGACGGCGGGTCCCCTTAGGGTCACCCTGCAGCAGCGGCCCTGGATGCTCCCGTTCCTCTGTGACCCATTTCTTTTCTACGGCCAGCTTCCTGGGAGTTGTGTGTTCATTTTTAACCTCTAGAAATCTTATCCGTATCTTGGTCAGGTATCACTCTTCTTCATGTGACAGTAACATCCAACTGGTGTACATGAAAAAAAAAAAAAAAAAGGAAAAAAAAAAAAAAAAAAAAACACAAAAAAAGAGAAAACCCCGGTCTGAACTGTGGACAGCAGGAAGCCGGAGTGAAGTGGGGCAGCCCAGCTGCTGGGTTTGCTCACAGGATGTTGGACATGGCAGGCTGATGTATTTTATAACAATAAACATAATAATAAAAAACAAAGATTCCCCCCCTCCCCAGACTTACATGGCAATTGTGAGATGCTGGAGGGCAGAGGGTCAACCCAGCGCATTTTGGCTTGGCTGAGGCAAAGGGATGTGGGGGATTCTTTGCAGAATTGTATTTTTGGGGAGCAGGGCCCCTCATTTTCTGGAGGCAGCCTCTGCTCTCAGTAATAAAGGACAGTCAGCATCTCCTGGTGTGTCTGTTTTGGGGGCTGAGGACTGCCTGTTGTGGTTCCCCAGATGGGGTGACCACAGCAGGGGCTGGCCACGGTGGGGACGTGGGTTGTCGTGTCATCTGCACATGGCCAAGCATCCCCCAAACAACAAGCACCCGCCCAGTACCAACCATCAGCACTGAGCACCCCAGCACTGAGCAACCCCCAGCACTGAGCATCACCGAGCACTGAGCACCCCAGCACTGAGCACCCCCCAGCACTGAGCACCCCCCAGCACTGAGCATCACCCAGCACTGAGCATCACCAAGCACTGAGCACCGCAACACTGAGCACCCCCCA
>VZSV01000274.1:263376-277157 GCA_013398735.1 Nothocercus julius
AACAGGGAGTCGTGGCCGGGTGGTTGGGGTTGGTTCGTTGGTTCGTTCGTCCGTTCGTTGGTTCTGGACTGGGAGGTGCCCTCACGATTGGGGGGAACGGAGCCGTTTTGCCCCGGGAGCGCGGTGTGTGGGTCGGGGTGATGCTCATGGCGTGAGGGGGGCCCCAGCGGTGACCCTGGTAAAGAGGAGCCGTCCCTGGGCACGGGCTCCTCCAGGAGAAGGGGGCTAATGTTGGCCCAGGGCACAGCGTGGCCAGAGCCCCGACCGGAGCGGCCCTGGAGCACAGGGGTCTGCAGGGGGGACGTGTCCTCAGCACTAAGGCTTCTGTACCCTCCTTGCCTCGCTGCAGTGCTCCTTCGCTCCTCCTGCTTCGCCACCCCGGTCCCAGCCCGGGTTCCCAGCCCCGTCTTCGGAAATATGTCCGAGGGAGTGGATCTGATCGATATCTACGCCGACGAAGAGTTCAATCAGGTGAGCGGAGCGCCAGGCCGTGGGGCGCCCTGGGCCAGGGCTGCGGTGGCAGCACGAGGGCGGCTCGGGAGCAGCCCGGCCCTTCGGCGGGGCAGGGCACTGGCACGACCGGCACTCGCGGTGCACGCACCGCCTGGCGTGCGCTCGCCGGGCTGAGCGGGAAGCTCCTGTGCGAGGAGGGTGACAGAGCCCTGGCACAGGCTGCCCAGAGAGGCTCTGGAGTCTCCTTCTCTGCGGATCTTCCAAACCTACCTGGATGTGACCTGGTGCCACGTGCTCTAGGTGCCCCTGCTGGAGCAGAGGGACTGAACTAGATGGTCTCTAGAGGTCCCTTCCAACCGCAACCATTCTGGGAATACAGTGGGGCAGCATCCAAGAGTCCCTCTGGGAAACCAAAGAGAGAGGCTGTGGTGGCAGCTGTGATTTAGAGCTGTGAAAGGAACCTGCTTGCGTAGATTTTGCAGGGGATCCAATCTGTGGATGATGATTACAAAATAGTCAAGCAGTTGGATTGAGAGGGAGACAGGGTTCCCACCAAAACGTTTACTGAGGCGTTAGTGGCTAGGGATCGAAGTGGGTGGTTGTGACCTGCTCTGGTTAGAGAAATAAGGCATCTACCCTGGAAGAGAACTGCACCAAGTAACTATTCCCAAAGCACCGAACTCTCTGGTCCCATGGACACGCGTGTTAGTTGGTAAGCTCTCTGGGGAGGTGCTGCGTGGGGACCCACGTGGGAACTTGCTGCGGTCGGAGAGGTGCCCGCTCCGGGTCACTTGCAGGTGTCAGAGGCCAAGGTTGTCAGGGACCTGTCAGGGTGAAAAATGCCTTTGCACAGCTTCCAGAGAAGCAAATTCTAGATAGTTCAGGGATCTGGACAGCGGAGGAGAGCGGGTGTAAAGGCACACATTGGAAGATTAAAAAGTGTCTTGGAAAAACCGTGGAGGGAAGTTGATTCTCACTGGATGGCAAGCTGCAAGAACTAGAAAGCACAAGGAAGAAGGAATTGACAGTTGTCTAGAGCTCCAAGAGGGCTGAAGAGGAGTTAAGGGCAACAATTTTTTTCTTTTCCCTGAAAGGGCAGAAGGTTATCAAGTGAGAATATGCCTTAAGTTAAACCTTCAGAGATAAGTGCAGCATCAGAAAAGCATGTCAGCTGCCCCAGAGATGAAGGGACTGCGAGATACTTTCAGCTGTCTAGGAAGAAGCAGGAGCTTTCCACTGGAAGCAATTGCATTAGAAAAAGGCAGAGCCAAAGCTGGTCCTGTCATTACCAAAACAATGGAAATCTCACTCTAAAGGTGAGTTGCAAAACAAGTATGTGGTATTTGTGCTGCCTATAGCAGCCAGGCTGTCCTGCACAGATATCCTCAAACTCTCTAATATTTCTTGCTCCGGACCTGTATTCTTCTGAAAACCACCCAGAAGTCACATTCCCCAAGCGTTATACAGTCTATAATGTGACCAGTCTGAACTGTTTTGCATTAGAAATACAATCTTAATTTGCATATTTCTTTGCAAATAACTTTTAGCTGTCAGAATCAGGAAAATACACCTGGACTTGGGAGTAGAATGATAGAGTTGAATAACTGAAGGAATAAAGATAGAAGGTCTGGAAAAATAAAACCTGTTGAAGTTCCTGGGCTGGAGTTTAAAATATATGAAATGGAAAATAACTAGCAACTATCATTTATGACAATTGCCGTAAATGCCAAAGGAAAACAGTGATAGAGCTAAAGGAAAATAAATAAGATATCTTTGTCTACAGAAGGAGATGTGGCATCAGGAGGTGTGAGTTGGAAAGTCCCTGAATATCTTGGAGGGTAACAGGTGAATAACCAACGGATGAGCAGGTTAAGGGGGAAAACTGTGCAGTTGTAACCGATTTTCTGCTTAGATGGTCAAATGCTGCCTATCCTGATTGTGCCTTCAGGCTGTCTTGGCAGAGGAGGCTTTTGTGCTGGAAGGCCTGAAGAAGGAAGAGTTATAAGAGCAGTGCATTGAGTTGAAGGGGAAATATCTGCTGGGAAGCTGAGAGAATCTTTGGTGGGTCTGGTCTTGTCTCTGTTGAGTTGGAAATTTTCACAGAGTAGAGAAGTTAGTGTTGAGAGGAAGGATGGGGCAGCAGGCAGAGCAAGTTTGTGTACAACACAGCAGGAAATACTGTAGAAGGATTTAACTGGTGCTTTTGGTGTCCAAGACACAGAAGATCTTTAACCAGCCAAGCAGATAGAGGATTATTAAAGAAGGTTATCAAGGCTCATCAACTCTGGCATCTAGCATGCCTGAGGCTGTAAGGCACCATGTGCCACAGCAGGAAGAAACACGGAGAGTTATCTGTGTTGTACTGTAGTGGGTGGAAGAACCACGAGTCCTATAAACTGCAGCACATGGGATCAAAGTGCTGTGGGAAGGCACCACTTTCTGCCCTGTGGTTCCTGTGGCACACCAGAAGTTTAAGTGTGGTCCCAAATTCCGCAGCACACATAGTAATTATAGCTGAAAATGCACCATTTATTCAGTGTGCACCTTGCAAAGTGCTGAGTGAGGTTTCAGAGCGAGTGATGTGTTCACCAAGCTGGGTTTGAATTGCAGGGAAGGTGTTAGATAGCAGGTTGGTAATTCAGAAAGCATCTTGTCAACATGTGTTTCAAGTGATGGTCTGCAAATTCTGTGCTACATGAGATGATGTAGCAATGAACTGTGGCTACTTCTGCATCCTCTTCCCTTGAGGGTGTTGATTTTTAAAGCAACATCGAAAACAAACAGAGCCAAGAGGATCTTTGAAAACTTCTAAGCTGAAACAGCAGCTGAGTAGCATAACTGAAGGCTTCCAGATGCTTTCTGTTGTAGCCCTGTGTTTTTGTTCTCCTCAAGTTTTTGAAACTTACCTTTCAGACTGAAATTCTTCAGTCTTGGGCCTTTTCCAAAGGCAATTGGTGGGGGTAGGAGTGTGGGAGACAGATTAAGCAAACAGTTGAGCTGTTTTGAGAATGAGTACAAAAATACTTCTCCCTGTTGAAATTCTTGTAACCTTTTATCAGCTCTGCAGCTGAAATAGCTGAATGACAAAAGTTAAAATGTGACTTGGAAATGGCTGTTGCTGTCAAGAAGGGGCTTGAGGATGTCTGGGGGAAAATAATATCCTTTAGCTCCTCTGTGACCCTTCAAAAGTTGCATGCTGAGCACCATTCCTCTCCCACGAGCTCGCAAAGTGACGTGTTGCGCTTGTGCAGTTCCCCAACCTTCTAGCTCTGGGGGATTTAACCACGCCATGGTATCTCTAATAGAAGCTGTCATCTGCACTGCCTTCAAAGTCATGAGCACAGGGTGGTATTCTTGGGGACCGACTGCAAATTTCTAAAGGTGCTCCTGAAAACGGTGTTTTCTGCACAGCACCCGCTGGGTGGAGAGCTGCGCAGATGTGATTCCGAAGGGCAGGTCAAAAGGCTTCCCTGGGAGCCGTGGGGAGGTGGGTGCTTTCACAAGGCTCCGGTGAGGCTCTCGTGCTGCTTCAGTTGTGGCAGAGCAAGTAGAGAGAACGCTTAGTTGGGAGTGTCCTTTCTCCAAGTTACACAGCCCTGGTGTTTCCTTGGCCCTCCACCAAAGACCTGGGTCATTTAGCTTCCCCAGGGTTAGGGTCTCTTTTCTTTGTACTTTATCAGGTGTGTGCCCGGCTCCAGTGGGACAAACACTTACGTAGTAATTCACTGTATGAAATGATGCTCTGCACACATTGAATTTGTGTGAGTAATGAGTATGAAAATACGTAGTAAACACAGCATTCACTGTATGCTCCAGATTAAATATAGCTGAGAATAGGAGTGGGAATTGGAAGGCAGATCTAGGACACTTGAGTTTGCAGCTAAGAAGCTGCTTTGTTGACTGGTTCGTTTTGTGAAAGGCTGTGCTGCCTCAGAAAGTAAAGAGTGTGCGTGTAAATATGTGTGTAAATATGTGTGTCTCTTACCCTGAGGAGAGCTCAGTTGGCCTACAAAAAAATGGGGTTGTGATCACACTGCAAATAAATGAGACTTAGTTGGTGTTTCTGAGGTGACAGAACAGCTCGACTGGTAGAATTTGAGGATTGATGCCTAAGCCCTAGGTTGAAGTATTTGCCTGCAAAGGAGAGAAAAGTTTGTGTAGCGTATTTGACCTGGAGAAGTGTTTTCTGCCATTGAACTTTTGTCCTTGTGTGTTTATAAAAGGTGAGGTTTTTCCTGGTTGCATCTTCGAGTAGCAAGTTGTGTCTTGCCCTGTTCCTGAGAATAGCTCATGTCCCGATGAGCAAGTCCCTCACTCACTGAAGGAGTGTGTGGCACATGGTGGAACGAAGCAGAGGAGGAGGGGATGGAGTAGAACAAAGTATTTGTTGGTGAAATTGGAGGGAGAAAAATCAAGAAAGATCTTTGAAAGCCAGCACGGATTGCCAGGGAGGCAAAGTCACAGTGAAGTTTTATATTTTGGAATATTTCTCTCCTACTTTTTTGTAAAAGTAGAAGAGTATTGGAGTGCTTTTCCGTACTCCAACTGGAGTAGTTGGAATATAAAAATACGCCAGGGTTATATCAGGCATCACAAAGCAGAGCCCATCACTGCTTCTCTGGGCTAACCCTGCTTCCCTCATTGCTGGGGAAGGGAGACTTTCATCCTGTTGTTTTGGGACTTGCGTTAACGCTTGGCCAGTTGGAGAGCCAGCAGCTGGACTTGGATGGAGAGGGACAGCATGGGAGGGCAGCCAGCTCAGCACAAATGCCAGTTGACAGGGATTTCCGTGTCCTCCGGGAGGAAGGGTAACCACTGTAGTAGATGCCATGAGTGAGGGGTTGTGGTGAGCATCAGGCACTGGGTGTTTTTGCAGGGCAGTGGAGAAGAGCAGCTCAGTGTGGAGCAGCATTTACTGGGCCGGAGAGAAGCGGGTGGGGTTGCCTGTGAAATAATGAAGTGCTGAAAGAGAGTGCACAGACAACAAGAAAAAGGGCAGCATAAGATTAATCCTAAATTAGTCCCCAAATGAGGACCTAGGCGGCTCCGAATGTGGGCCTGCTGTGGTGAGGCTGTTAGAAGGAGGGTGTCTGGTCACTGAAGGGCTTGTCCCCTTGATTTGAACGGGGAGGAGGGCAGGCTCGGGAATCCCGCAGCTGTGAGTAGATGGGAGCAGATGTCATCACTGAAGTTTTGACAGCTGGTCACACACACGCGCACATAAAATCACTGAATTGGGATGACCAGTTTGCACATCATGAAAGGGCAGCTTCCGAAGCCAGCACACAAATACTGTGTTGTTCTGGACACTGAAAGGCAGCCTGCAGCACAGCAGCATTTGAGATCATTTTTTAAGCGTTTCCTGTGGCGTTTGGTGTAAAATGTAAGTTAACTATTGTGGCTGTGTCCAGGCTCTCTGTGAGCCCCCATTGGGATCAAAACATATGGCTGGAACAACCCTCCCTCCTGCCTTTCACAAGTCCGAGGTGCTGCAGCATCTCTCCGTGGAAGCACCTTGGCCCAAGGCACTTCAGGAGACAGACATGAGCACCATGTGCAGAGCCAGCCCTGTTGGCCTCAGTGGGTCCAGACCAAGTCTCTCCTGCCTTTGGAGGTGGCTCTTGTTGTTTCCTATGGACTCATAACAGGGCTGTCCTAAGGTGCAGTCCTCTCCCCTGCCTCCCCTGTTGTGTGCTCCCAGGAACAAAACGGTGTTTCCTTCTCTGCAGACGCCCCACAGGCGGGCAGGTTAATTCTGCACCCTGCCTTGGTGGTGCCCCTGGGCATGGCTGGAGCCCTCGGGATGTGCAGCCTGAGGAGAGGGCAAAGAGTTGCGTTCTGCAAGGTGTTCAGTGCCCTGGGATGTGTTGGAGGTCCGGAGCAGAGCAGAACGGGGCGTTATCTCTGGAGCCCATCATGTGCTCTTAAGAGCCCAGGGATCACTTCCCAGTGGCTGTATCCCCCCGGGGCTCTTGCTTTGGCAGAGATGCTGATGATCTCTTCCCTCCCAGGACTCCGAGTTCAGTAATGCCGACCAGATGGACCTCTACGACGACGTGCTAGCCGCCAGCTCGCAGCCTGCCGAAAGCCGTACGAGCAGCTCGGAGCCGCCTCCAGAGATCCGCCAGGAGCCATCCCCCAAGCCCAACAACAAGTCTCCTGCCATCCTGTACACCTACAGCGGCCTGCGCAACAAGAGGGCTGCCGTCTACGTGGGCAGCTTCTCCTGGGTGAGTGGGGTTGCAGCTTGGTGCTTGCCTGTCTGTGTTTGCCTGGGGAGAGTGTCCTCGGGGCACCTCTGTGGGCAGCTCAGGTCTCCTGTGGCGCCTGCAGAGTTGAGATTGCTCCCTGGACTCTTCGTGGGCCGTATGGCTCCTTGGAGGGGCTGTCCATGCTGAGCCAGTGCCCTGAGCTGGGTCGTGAGCTGCCCTTGATCCTGTGATCCTAAGGAAAGAAGGATTTGGAAACCCTCAGGCTCTGGAGACAAGTTGCCTGTGATCTGATGACTCCGGGCTGCCTTAGTAACCTTGCAGGGCTCTAGTGTCTGTCTTGCACTGGCTGCTGCCTCAGCCTGGCTCTCCCTTGGTGTCTCTGCTGGGGATGTGTGGATGAGTGCCTTTCTTTGCCCTGGGATGTGTGGATGAGTCCCTTTGCTCTGGGTTGATGATCCTGTTTGTGGGTGTGGGAGCAGTTCTGCGAAAGCTCTGTCATGTGCTGATGGAACAGACCTCTCATAGCAATGCCCAGGATCGGCTTCAGACTCCAGGTTGATGTTGTCAACCCAGCCAAGGCTTTGTGGCCTCTAGGAATGCCTGCTCCTAAGTCTGCTCCTGCCGCCCTCCAAGTGCTGAGACTGGCGCCAGGCTGGAGGATCAGCTGTGGGGGCCCCGAGGCCCTGCCAAGGGCTTTGTGAGTTGACACTGTCCTCTCCCCTTTTTTCCTTCAGTGGACAACTGACCAGCAGCTGATCCAGACCATTCGCTCAGTGGGTGTCTACGATGTAGTGGAGCTGAAATTTGCAGAGAACCGAGCCAATGGCCAGTCCAAAGGGTGAGAGCTAAGGGGAATGTGGAGGAAGTGGAGAGCCAGGCCCCCATGGCCACATCCAGTGTTCTAGGAGATGACCTGGGGGGATGAGGAGGCAGACAATGCTTTTCCTGGCTGGTGTGGTGATGCACAGTCCATCAGGAGGTGGGATGGTAACGTGGAGACTCCCAGAGGGTTTGTGCAAACGACACAAGTGCCTAGAAAGCGAAGGGGGAGCTGATGGAAGGACGTGTAAGTGCTGGCCTGGGAAGGAGCATAGCCAGCAAAGGCAGGAGGTGGTGGTGGATGCTGCCTGCCAGGGGGACGCAGCAAGGCCAAACTTCAGGGTTTGCTAGGGGATCTTGGGGTGGGTGATCTGAAGCTCTTGCCTGCTCACTGCTGGGCTCTCTTGCAGGTACGCAGAGGTGGTTGTTGCCTCTGAGAACTCAGTCCACAAGCTCCTGGAGCTGCTTCCTGGCAAAGTCCTCAATGGGGACAAGGTGGAGGTGAGACTGGCAACGCGGCAGAACCTGTCACAGTTTGAGGCGCAGGCTCGCAAACGTAAGTGACGTGCAGGCACCGCACGGGTGGGGAGGGACCCCTGCGCTCTATGGCCAGCTCCCACGGGCCCTGGAGATCCCCAGCACAGTTACCAGGCTGAATCCAGCGAGAGCTTGGGGTGGGGGGGCACTGCCAGGAGACTCTGTGGGTTATTTCCTATTGCTGCTGAGTCTGACTAGATCCTGACCCGAGTCTTTATGATCCCCTTTTAGGTGCTCATACACTGCGAAGATCCCTCGTAGCCTCCTCCTCCTCCTCTCCAAACTGAATGGGCTTAAGCTCTTCAGGCTATCAACATAGCTAAGACCCTCCATATCTATTAGTAGCTCTTCTCTGGATCTCCTCCAGAATTTGTCCATCCCTGCGGAGGTAAGGTGCCCAACACTGGACACAGTATTCCAGCTGGGGCCTAGCCGTGGGCTTTCTACAATGGCTATAGGTGGTCCTTGCCTCACTCCGCAGTGATGTGACGCTCCCGCCCCGCGCTTGGCGCTCTGGAGCCGGAGAGACTGTCTGCTCAGGAATGTGTACGAGGAGGTCTTGGCCAGCTGTGGTCATTGTAGATCCCGTGGCCCATTTTGTTGAGGGAAAGTCCCTTCTTTCTAAATGCCTTGGCCAAGTTTCAGGGGGGTCGCCTGTCCTTTGCGCCTTCCCATCAGTTCCAGCTAGGCACCAAGTCCTCGAGCGCGCGTGCGCTGATCCGCTGCTTGGCAGCGCTGCGTGCTGTAAGACTGGGGCAGGGCAAGTGCCCTCCCTTATGCTTCTCCTGGCTCACCCTCTTTGGACACAGCAGGGGACTTCTCAGTCTCTTTGGGTGCAGACAGGCACCAAGTTTTCCTTCCTCCAGAAGCTCTGGCACTGTTGGCACTTGGGTTCTGTCCCCTTGTGCTCATTCATGCTCTTTTTGAACTCACTCCTGTGAGCAGATTGCAGGCTCTCTGGGTCGTTTAACGTCTTCTGGGACTTGGACTTTGGGCCGCAGGACCCAGTGACCTCTCCACTGGGATCTCTTGCCACTTGTGGCTTTTGGCTTCTGTGTAACTCACTCTGCAACTATCGCAGCGTCCTGCTGGCCAAGAGCGTCCCTGAGACGCTGTGCAGGTGAATGTGTCTTGCTGGAGAGCGCAGTGCCCTCGTCGAGGCATGTGGAAGTGGAGGCTACGTTTGGCTGGCTGGATCTTGCTCTGGGCACCTTGAGCTCTGCTGAGATTGGACCTACGGAGCGCGGGCCGCGGGAGAGGATGGCCCCGGGCGCCGTTCGCTGCGGGTGGGGAGGAAGAGGAGGTCTCCGGGGCCTGCAGAGCCTTGCCCGCCTGCCCGCGCGCTCACGGCTCGCTCTTGCTCGTGTGCTGCTCGCAGGTGTGCCGCCGAGGGCCCACTCCCGGGACTCCGCGGACTCGGCGGATGGCCGCGCCACCCCCACGGAGAACGCGCTGCCGCCCGCGCGCGTGGAGAAGCCCCCGTCTGTCCTGCCCTTCTTCAACCGCCCCCCGGCCGCCCTGCCCCTCATGGGGCTGCCCCCGCCGCCGATGCCGCCCCCTCCGCCCCTCTCCTCTGGCTTCGGCGTCCCCCCGCCTCCCCCCGGCATCCACTACCAGCACCTCATGCCCCCACCGCCTCGACTGCCCCCGCACCTGGCTGTGCCCCCGCCGGGGGCCGTGCCCCCTGCCCTGCACCTCAACCCTGCCTTCTTCCCCCCACCCAACGCCACCCTGGGTCCTCCACCGGACACTTACGGCAAGGCCATGGCCCCCTACAACCACAGCAGGTGAGCCGGCCGCGCGGGGAGCCCTGCGGCTGCCTGGCAGTGGCTGGGGGGCGCAGGGTCCCTGCTGCTGGCGCTGCCCCCCATGCTGACCCCCGCGTGTGCCCTGTCTTGCGCAGCCGAGAGCTCGGCCCGCCGCCCCCCGCTGTGAGCGAAGTGGAGTTCGAGGAGATCATGAACAGGAACCGGGCAATTTCCAGCAGTGCCATTTCTAAGGCGGTGTCCGGAGCCAGTGCAGGTACCGGCCGTTGCTTCCCTTGTGCCCTCCGCTCTCCCTTCGCGGCTACTCTGCATCCCTCAGAGCTTCCTTTCCTCCGCAGGTGATTACAGTGACGCCATCGAGACCCTCCTCACAGCCATCGCTGTTATCAAGCAGTCCCGTGTTGCGAACGACGAGCGGTGCCGCGTCCTCCTCTCTTCCCTCAAAGACTGTCTGCATGGCATTGAGGCCAAGTCTTACAGCACGGGCGCCAGCAGCAGCTCCTCCAGGTACCGGAGCTTCGGGTGACCATCGGGGCAGGGCTCTGGAGCTTGGAGCCCTTTGGAGGTGGCTGGATGGTACTTGGCCTGGGGCTTTGGTCTCAGCTCCTGTGGTAGAGGCCGGATGGAGGATGTGATTCATGTGGCTGCCCTATCCGCTCCGTCCCTGGGGTGGGAGGGGACTGAGAGCTTTCTGTTTCTTCTGCAGGAAAAGACACCGGTCTCGGGAGCGATCTCCCAGCCGGTCCCGTGAGAGCAGCCGGCGGCACCGGGACGTGCTCCACAGCGAGGACCGGCACGAGGACTATTTCCAGGAGCGCAACCGGGAGCACGATCGACATCGGGACAGGGACAGAGAGCGGGACCGGCACCACTGAGATAGGTGAGCTGGCGCAGGGGGCTGACCCGTGTGTGCCACAAGCCCCAGCTGCACCCTGGGCCACCTTGGGCTCTGGGTTTCGTTCCCAAGATGCTGCCTTTCCCTCCCTGTGGACCAGCCGGGGAATGACAAGGTGGGGTGGGATCTCCAGGGTCTCCTGCTTGGCTGCAGGGTGGCAGGGAAGGGTTTGCTGGGGCTGCACTCACTGCTCCTCTGCTCTGCCCCCACAGGAGTTTGGCAGCAAGTGGTTTTTAATGGACTTGTATCTCTTCACCTCGACCAGGACAACACAACTGAGGCCGCTCCACCCTCACCCTTCCCTGCCACCCCCAGCTCTCTCTGGGTGCCTGACGGAAGCCACACGGTGCCCCCCAGGGACTCCAGCTCTCACCTTGTGGCCTTGGGACCTGAGCCCTGACCCGCACTTTCTGCTACTCCTGCTTCCTGGCGAGAGGCTGGAAGCTCCGGAGCCAGGGAATGCCTGGGCTGTTGAGCCCAGCCGCCATCCCAATCCATGGATACTCGGACCCAAAGAGAAATGGTGCTTTTTTTTTTTTTTTTTTTCCATGGAGGGAGGTGTATGAGCCCTTTCCTCCCTGCCGCCCTCCTGGGGTGGCTGGAAGGGGATGGATCTGCCTGTGTACGTGCAGTGGAGGGCATGGGAGTGTGCAGCTCCTTACCCCAAGTCTGGCCTAGGCTGCCTGGAATTTCTTCAGGGTCTTGCAGGGCACCATCTTGTCACTCTGCCAGGGCAGCCTCCTGTCCTCATTGCTCCAGCAGCCCCACGTGGGACCCTGCAGCCTGTAGGATGACGCTCTGCTCGTGCTTTCCCTCCTCCCGAGGAGACAGCACGTGGCTGGTGCCCCTGTGGCTCTGCTCCCCGTCACCTCTCTCCTGGCCCTCTCACTGTCCCTGGCTGCTCCAGGCACAGAATCCTCTGCCCGCGGGTGCTGGAGTGGGGCTGGGCATTACCACCTCCGTATGCCCACCCTTCTCCCCTACCAGATTGCGATCACTGCCTCGCACAGGAGCAGTTTGGTGCCCAGCAGAGGCCTCCGTGCAGAATCTTCCTTGTTTTAGAGGAAGGGATGGAGGCAGAGGCCCAAGGGGCAGGGCCACCAAGCTGGTGGCAGGGCAGGAGCTGCCTGCCTGTCGGGCTCTCCAAAGGGGCCCGCGTGTCTCTGCTGGGTTGCAGCAGGGACCGGGTGCAGCCCGGGACTGTCCCTTTCCCACTCCATCCCGCATGTCCCCGCTGCTTGAGCGGGCTGTGCCAGGCGCTGCGTGGAGGGAGGAGAAGCAGGGCAGCAGTCGTGAGCTGGGCAGGAGCCCCTGCAGCCCTCCGGGCCACAGAGGCAGCATCGCCCTCGAGGCAACGGTGCTGGGGAGCACCAGCTTGGGAGGAGGGCTGGAGAGCGTGGGGATGAGCCAAGGACACAGGGTGACTCCCAGGGCAGGGTGCCCAGCCCGCAGGGCTGCTCACGGGGTGGCATCTCCTTCTGAACTGTGGTTGGCCATGAAGAAACCTGTCTCTGGAGGTGTTTTTAGAGAGAATCACCAAAAAAATAACAACATCAAAAAAAAAAAAAAAAAATGTGTAAAGTACCACGAGGCACCAGCTAAGAGGGTGAGTGCCAGGGGAGCACACAGCAGAAGAGTTGTTTTTTACTTAATTTTTAGTTTCTTTCTGAATAGCGGGGAAAAGTGCAGAACAAACCCCAGTTAAACACCCAGTGAGGTGCTGCCCCTCCTGCTCGCAGTGACTAGATTTGTTTGTCTTTCTGATAGGTTGGAAATTGTGTAATAAACTTGATGACCTTGTCAATCTTTTATATGGCGCTGCAGGGCTTTCCTTTGTAACGAGTTCTTCCATTGCTAACTGGGGTGTGAGTGTTCTATGGATGCTGTGGGGCACGAGGCTGCGAGGGGAAGGCAGCAGGGGAGACTCCCTGGAAAGCTGTGCCAGGCTCAGAGCAGCTTCCCCTCTCCAGCAGGCAGTGGGAGCACAGTGGAGCTTTATGTCCCTGTGCGTTGGAGGAAGCCCGGGCACCAAGTACAAAAAGAAAAAATATTTATTGGAAAATAGTAAATTATTCTGAGCATGTAGTAGAAAAAAAAAAAGAAAATTCTCCATAGCTGAAATTGACCTGTGTGTCACAAGGCCTGGGGTCTGGGTCCTGCCACGTGGGGCCAGTCCTGGGCAGGGGGGCATTGCTGCTGCCCCAGCCAGTTTCTTGCACTGCTGCAGGGCGGAGGGGACGGTGCTGCCTTGTGGGTGTCCTCAAGTGGCACCGCAGGCTCAGCCGGGCACCCCCTGTGTGCCAGGGCAGGGCCAGCCCGGGGCCACAGCTCTGTCCTTGCCACCGGGGCCAGCCTGGGGCATGGTGCGGGCTGCCCACAGCACCGTGGGCGGCCTCAGTACGAGTCCGTGCTGCAGAGAGGGGAGGCAGCGCCGCGTGAGCAGCCCCAGGCCTGGGGCAGCGCTGCATCCCTCACCGGACTCTGTTTCCCTCCCCATCTCGTGCCCCGTGACTGGGCTTTCAGCAGCCGCCACTGCACCTGGAGAAGGAGGCGAGCGCGAGGAGGCCGAGCAGCAGCTCGGCGGCGTAGAAGAGCAGCAGGATGCCGTTGAGGATGGCCTCGAGGCGCAGGGCGTAGGTCTGCAGCAGCACGTAGTAGGTCGCCATGGTGGCTGCCGGGAGCGTGAGCGCCAGGCTGATGGAGAGCGGCGCCTTCCGCTCGCACAGGTTGCCCTTGGACCCTGCGCGGGGCACCGTTACTGCGGCCCCCGCCTACCTCACGCTCCTGCGGCGCAAGGTGCCCCCGGATGGGCCCGCGCGCTCCTGAGCAAGGAGCAGCCACCGGATGGACGGCACTTGCCCCGACGGCGCCAGGACTCACCCAGGAAGATGCGCGTGGCCTCGACGGCCGCGTAGAGGACGAGCAGGGCCACGTCGAGCACTGCGTTGGCAGCCGGGTAGGGCAGCAGCAGCACTGTGGGCAGGGCCGCGCTCAGCGCCGGCGCCCGTGAGGGCGGCGGGCCCGGCCCGGCCCGCGGGACTCACCCTTGTAGAGGAAGACGAAGGCCTCGAGGAGGAAGGCGGCGCCGCAGTACCAGCC
>VZSV01000274.1:291075-321663 GCA_013398735.1 Nothocercus julius
ACGGGGCGAGGGGAGAGTCTGGGGACCGCGATGGGGCCCGTGAGATGTGGGGGGCGAATGGAGGCGCTGGGACAGCTGAGATAGCTTGAGGATTTGGGAGTACCGGAGGTCGTCCCGGGGGCACATGGGGGTGTCCGGGAGTTTGGCAGGGCCGCAGCGGGGCTGGGCTGCTGCAGGGGCTTGAGGGGCTGCTGTGGGGCAGGGGGCAGTGGCACCCGTGCCCGTTGTTTGGGGGCACTGCGGGTTGCCGTGTACCCTGGCAGTGCACGGGGCCAGGGCCCCGTGGGGAAGGCCGAGGAGCCGGCGCCCCGGCGAAGCCCCTGCCGAGTGGGCTGGGGCACGTGTGGGTGTACAGGGAAGGGTGCCAGGCTCTCCCGGGCGCCCCGGTGGGTGAAAGGGCATGCGTGCGTTGGGAATGTTGCCCGGCACCATGGAGGGGCCGCTGCTCCCTGAGAGGAGTGTGCGGGCAGGCGGCGGCGCTGCGTCTGTTTGCAGATGGACAGTAACTTATTCTCTCCGTTCCTCAGGGCACTTCACCTCCGCAGAGGATCTCAATCTGCTGATTGCCAAGAACACCCGGCTGGAGATCTACGTGGTCACGGCTGAGGGGCTGCGGCCTGTCAAAGAGGTTGGCATGTATGGCAAGACTGCGGTCATGGAGCTGTTTCGCCCGAAGGTGAGCGTGGCGGAAGGGGACGGAGGTGCCCGCAGGGTGCTTTGAGGCCCGAGGACGGTCCTTCTGCCTGTGAAAGCCTCCTGAAAACGCGTCACCGCTCTGCTTTTCTAGGGTGAGAGCAAGGATTTGTTGTTCATCCTCACAGCCAAGTATAACGCGTGTATCCTTGAGTACAAACAGAATGGGGACAGCATTGACATCATCACCCGTGCCCACGGCAATGTGCAGGTGAGTGAAGTTGCAGTAGCCGGTCAAGTCCTGGAAGACTTGAAGTCCCTTCTTTGAGGCTGCTTTTACTTTGCTGTTGTCTTTGGCAAGTCTAGATGACAGAATTGATGGTGATTTTTCCTTCAGCTATTTCTGATACGGTTTCCTGCTGCTGTTTCTATTTCTAGAGGATTTTGCCTCCAGTGAGTCAGTCTTGAGCTCAGAGACTCACTCTGGGCACAGGTACAAGGGTATTTTTGAAGCAGTCTGTGGAGTAATTTGGTTACTTTAATGTCTGCCTTCTGTAAAGAGAATTAGTCCTCAAAATTCAGCATAGGTTAGAATTTTCCTAGGAAAAATGCCCCCTGTTGTACCTCAGGACAGACCTCTACACGCTGCACACCGAACACATTAGTGCTGAAGTAACTTTTGCCATCATGATTACAACACATAATAACTGTAGATGTTCTTTATTGTTCTATTTTATTCAGGTTAAAATTTTGCCTTTTGAGCAGGCCAGAAACTTAGGTGCCTCTTTGGCTTTTTGTTAGTTTTTAGATAAGTGTTTTTCCTCAGTTGTCAAGCAAAAATATCTTCCATCTGTTTTCAAATGCTGAGCTTCTGTTGACTTCTTGTTGGTGGAATTGAGCACAGGGTGATGGGCCAGCAAGTGTAGGTGGGCATGTCCTGTCACTAACATGTCTGTGTTTTAGGAAAAAACACTTAATCTTCCTGTGCCATGGCCCTGTGTTGTGACACGTGGAGATGCTGATATCAGTCTCTGTCGTGTAAATCTGACGGGTCTGCGGAGTCTGATCACAGCACTTGATTTCTGAATAATGTTTTTCAGTTGTAGATATCAAAAAACTTTATAGCAGTGGAAGGCATCGCTGTCCCTCAGGGGTAGAAAAGCTGGGGCGCAGGACGGCAGTGTGACTTATTTGAGGTCATTCAGTAGAGAGCTGAGATGAAGAAGCCAATTGCAGGGTCTGGTCCTGGTGTGCCTAGACCCAGGGGCGTTGGAAGAGAGCAAGAGCAGTGCCCGTGCTCCAGAGTGGCTGTGATTGTGCTCAGCTCTCTGCTGCAGGAGATTTTCTGCTGGAAAGCCACTCTTCTAGCGCGGGAAGAAGCTGAAATCCCTTTTGGCTCACCAGACTGTTTTAAAGTTTGTTATGTGATGTGCGGGAGGGCCTTCTTCAGCTAGTAACTCCTGTATCTCTGTTCTTCTTGGGTCTTGTGGGGGAATCTCTTTTCCTGACGTTGTCACTTTTTCTCTCTCCCATCTCCGTGGCTGTGCTCAGGATCGTATTGGTCGTCCCTCGGAGACAGGGATCATTGGCATCATTGACCCAGAGTGTCGGATGATTGGCCTGCGGCTCTATGATGGCCTCTTCAAGGTCATCCCTCTGGATCGTGAGAACAAGGAGTTAAAGGCTTTTAATATCCGTCTGGAAGAGCTCCAGGTCATCGATGTGAAATTTCTCTATGGTTGTCAAGCTCCGACCATCTGCTTCGTCTACCAGGTACCCTGTCCTTGACTGGTGACTCAAGCAGAGGTGCTGGAAATTGCTGGACTGATGTGCAGCAGTGTCAAGGTCTGTAAAGGTCCTCTAGAAGGACTGGAGCAGTCAGTGCCGTGGAGCCTGTAGAAAGTAGAGCTGTGGTCCAGTGGTCAGAGCAAAAGACCCCTGTCTGCTGAAAATTCATTTTATAGCTGAGGAAAATCCATACTCCTCTCTGACATATATATATATATGTGTCTCTCTGTGTGTGTATATATATATATATATATATATATATATATATATATGTGTAAGAATTATTTCTTTTTTTCATTTCTGGGAGATGCGAGGAAGCATTCCCCACTCTCACTGACTCTTCAGTTGTTGTTCTGTAGAAATATGTGTTAAAAGTGGCTGATGATAGTGTTTCAGGTTTCGACTTGTTTCGGGTTGTCACTTCAGCAAATCTAGAAAGCCCAGGAGTGGTGTTTATTGCCCTGTAAAATGTCAAGGATGCCTCTGAGTCTGGTTAGTGCAGCAGCTGTTGTGTAGCAGGGAAACTGAGGAAACGGAGAGGTTTGGCCAAATTCTTAAACTTGGTGTCAGCTTGGACAGGAGTGCCAGGTTTCCACTCAGTCCTCAAGAGCACTGTAAACAAGGAACTTTGTTATCTGATGTAGTCAGCAAGTAAAATGGGGTATAATCTCAAGGGATCTGTCATTTTTGTCTTGCAGGTTAATCTGTTAATGGCTTATTTCTTATAAACAGGCATTATAAGTATAAAGGATAAATTAATGTTTTTTTTTTCCATGTTAACAGACTCTTCATACAATTTTACCCTCGCAGCAAGAGCAAGATGCAAGTTCTGTCCAACTCATTGGGTCTTGCATAAAACACTGGATTTGTTTTGGTTCCTCTGTGTCTGACTTGCATGTGTGTGTGCAGAGAGGGGAAACTGTCCAAGCTTCAAGCTTCTTCATGTCTAATTCTTTTTCAATTTATTAATCGTAGTCATGCGATTTTGGCTGAGTAGAACAGTAGTGAGTGTCATAATTTTTTTTTCTTTTTGTATTTTAAAACCAGAGGAAGATACCACAAATATGAACAAGTTCATTTAAAAAAAAAAAAAAAAAAAAAAAAAAGATGAGAAATGCTATTGTGTGGAGTAACAAGGTCCAGAAGTGCCAAAGTTGCATTAATTACTCCTTTGCCATTCTAAAGATGCATTTCAGCTTTAAAACAGACTGGGCTCTAGGATGGTCAGTGAGGGGGTTTGCTAAGCTGCAGAATCACCGAGTGTGAACTGGGAGGCACTCACATTCCCTGTGAGTGTTTGTTTATAAAACTGGAAGCTACAGGCAGGAAGAAGAGAAAAAAATGTTGCTCTTATTTTTATAGATTTGATCTGGAAAATGGTGAGACATAACAAGCAAAAAGATGAAAGGCACTTTCTGAATACTTCTGCAAGCAACATGACCAAGGAAACCTAGTTCCCTGTGGCTTAGAGCCTGTGTTAGCTTATTACACATGAACTAGGCCAGTGGGTTCCAATCCAGGCTTTTTCTGTGCTTTGAACAACTCTGTGCATCTTTTTTTTTTTTTTTCCCAACATGGATTCCCAACTGTGTTAGCATAGACAGCCTCTCCTCCACCCCCCACTCATTTCAGTGAAATCTCCATGGACTCTAGCTCTGAGACCCCTCTATCTTCTCAGGTTTGGTTGAAATTGCCCACCAAGGTAAGAATTACTGGAATGGCAGGGCAGCCTGGGGCTTGTTCAGCAAGCAGATTATGTTTCCTTAGGAAATTCAGGCTGAAAAGCCTGAGGAGAATCCCGTTGAGAGCTCAGTTGCCCTGGCACGTGCCCCATTGCAGTAGAACTGAATTCCAGAACTCCTTACTGGTGCTGGTGATTATTTTATACTGTGGCACTCATACCTGGATTTGTAGAGTCACTTTTCAGATAAATTTGAGCCCCAGGAAATCAGCTGGTGTTGGAAAAAAAAAAAAAAGATTTCAAGTGTTCTTTGGTATACAAACTTGTGTGAAGGTGTGGAAAACGTCTGCACATGGGGCTCTTGTCAGGCTTACACTCATGTCTGCATGTACCTATTGCTCTGTCATCTGTGGCTTCTCTCTCAGGACCCTCAGGGTCGCCATGTGAAGACATACGAGGTATCCCTGCGAGAGAAAGAGTTTAACAAAGGTCCTTGGAAGCAGGAGAACGTAGAGGCTGAAGCCTCCATGGTCATTGCAGGTCAGTCCTTCTTTGTACGTCTTCCCTCCTGTTTTCCCTTTGAGGGATAATGTGTCAGTCTGGTTGCAGGGGTTCTCTAAGGAGACTTTGTCTTTTCCCCTGCACAGTGCCAGAGCCCTTTGGAGGAGCAATCATCATCGGGCAGGAGTCTATCACCTATCACAATGGAGACAAATATCTAGCTATAGCACCACCCATCATCAAGGTGAGTGAATGCAGTTCTCTAGAAACATGTCCTCTGTAGTTCCTCCAATCCCAGGTGTGTCTGTGAGCGCTGGGAAGGTTTCGGGGCACTTGCTTTCTGGAATTTAAACTGCTCTTGTCCTCAGGTGTAGTCTAATAGGGCCACTTACTCCCATGAAGCAGCCCAGAGTTCTGGGGAATTGATGTCTTGGACAGTGCCTCTTTTTTGGGGGGACTTATGGATATATGTGATCCTTGTTTTGGTGGCAGTATGTGCTTGCACTGCAGTGTGTGGCTAGGGATGTGCCTTGCTGTTTGTGGAGTGCTTGGAGATACTGCAGTGAAGCTAAAACCTTGTTTGGACTTCAGAGAAAGGGATTAATTAGGAGGAATGAGTAATTTGGCTATTAGTCCAGGCCAGAGTAGGGTTGCAGTTCAAACTGTGAAAGACAGAAGCAAAAAAAAGTCTTGCAGAGTTTGTGACAGAACTTGAGCCTGTGTCTTTTGTCCAGTGGATGGGCCAGTTCCCACGTTTCAGTGGTAGAGGAAGCACAAATGGCATTGCCAAGGAGCTGCCATGGTTTGAAGGAGGACCTGAGTTGTGGGCAAAAGAACCTTTTAAGCTGGAAATGATTGTCTAGAAAAGAACTGTAGATGTTGGATAAAGAAATACCAATACTGTGTGCTCAGACCACTACTGGGGCTCTGTGCTGGAGAGTTTGTTATGTGGGGGTAGACAGAACAAGTTTTCTGTGCTTTGCTGACATGCAGATCTGGGCCTTGGCCTGCAAAGAGAGTGCTGGCACGTCTGTGTTTGAAGCTAATGGAATGTTTGCATGCAAGAAAGATCTGCAAGATCAGGATTTCTAAGCCAAAAGCAAATGTGTTGACGGGAGGCAAGGCAGTGTCCATGACACAGAACAAAACATTTATAGAGGTTATGTCTGGAAAAGAAGCAGGTTTGGGGCTCTGGAGGTCCCAAATAGCATTCATGGTGTTTATTTGTGGAAAACCAACATTAATGAGGCAATTTGACCACAGATGCTTGATGTGTTCACTGATATGATTTACTGAGGGAAGAATCCAGCCATCTTCAGAGCAAAGAGGCTGCCTTGAGACTGTGGTGCAGGTGTACCCAGCAGCTGGTGCCGTGTGGATGTGGTTTTCTCTTCTGTGTGTGTGTAGAGGTAGTCCTTGCTAGCTGCATGTTTGCGGTTGCTTTGATGGATTCCTAACAACACCTCCTTCCCTCCTTGGAGTGCAGCAAAGTACAATTGTGTGCCACAACCGCGTGGATCCCAACGGGTCCCGATACTTGCTGGGGGACATGGAGGGGCGTCTCTTCATGCTGCTTCTGGAGAAGGAGGAACAGATGGATGGTACTGTCACTTTGAAGGACCTGCGTGTGGAACTGCTTGGAGAGGTATCACTCTTCCTCTTGCTGCCACATTATATGTGCTGTGCATGCTGCTTTTCAGCTGAGGAGTTCAGAGGCTCCACCAACTCAGAATGCTCCACAGAGGGTTGCGTGGCAAGAATGGCATCTCTCTTGGAGCCTGAGGATCGGATAATGTTTCAGTCTCTGTGGCTGTCACATCTCTGAGCTCTGAAGTTTCAGTTGGTTTGAGGAAATCTTTATTTGGGCACTTGAATGTGTCTACCCTCTTCCCAGGTTTTCGTTTTCTGGTGCCTGCACTCCATCACTGGAAGAAGTTTGAGCTTTGTGGATTCTCTGTGGGAATTAAATTCCTCTCTCATCCCCAGGGACTTCCTGTTAGGCCGAAGTTCAGAAGTGGTGTTTGGGAGCATGTCAGGGTCCTTTTCATGCTAGCTGCTTCATCTGCATCCTCTCTGTTTTCAGACATCTATTGCAGAGTGTTTGACCTACCTGGACAATGGTGTTGTGTTTGTTGGCTCTCGGCTTGGGGATTCACAGCTTGTGAAGGTAAGTGGTAGCCTTCTCCTGCCTTCGTTGCATGTTCAGACAGGATTTTGTGCATCTTTACTTTCATCTGGGCTCAGAAAGGTGTACTTGAATGGGGAGGAACTTTCCTTGCTTTCCCTATATCCTTTCCTACATGATTTCCCTTTCTTTTTGGGAACCTGTAATTATGCTTATTCATAGCTCAATGTGGACAGCAATGAACAGGGCTCCTATGTAGTGGCCATGGAGACCTTCACCAACCTGGGTCCCATCGTCGACATGTGTGTCGTAGACCTGGAAAGACAAGGCCAAGGGCAGGTAATGTGTGTTCTGCCTTGTGTTTTGTAGTGTTGGGGAAGTCTGGTCAGCCAAGTATATGCAGTAGGGTGTCTGTGGAAGGAAGAAGATACAATCCATTCACTAGAGAAGCTGAAAGTCTTATCCAGATACAGGGAAAGCTTTGAGGTCTTCCACTGAAGAGCAATATGAGTGGAAAGGCTGCTTTCTGGAGACCCTTGTTCACAAGGAACGGTTTGTCCTCCTGGGGATAGGGAAGGATCAGTAAATCGGGGTCCCTTCACTGCAAGGAGGAGTGAGGAAGCTTCCCAGCTGTGGTTGGTAAAGAACATCTGCTTTTCCTCCAGCTGGTCACATGCTCAGGTGCGTTTAAAGAGGGTTCGCTGCGGATCATCCGGAATGGCATTGGGATTCATGAGCATGCCAGCATTGATTTGCCAGGAATTAAAGGTATGTGGGCTATTCTGCATTTCAGTGCAGTTGAATGCCACTTGCAGCCCGATGGGGTGCAGTGGTGGGTTATCTTTGGTGCAGACTGAGGTTGAGGTCTGAGGTGGAGGACTTGGCACCCACCAGCTTTTTGGATATTCGCTGTGAGCAAACTTGACTTCTTGTTGTTGCAGGCCTGTGGCCCCTGAGGTCAGATTCACATCGTGAGACAGATAACACATTGGTGCTGTCCTTTGTTGGTCAGACCAGGTAAGATGGGCTTAACGCTGAGCCAAACTCAGGGCTGGATGTTTGGGTGTTGTTATAGAACAGTAATGACCCCTTCTCTTTCAGGGTTCTCATGTTAAATGGAGAGGAAGTGGAAGAGACAGAGCTGACAGGGTTTGTGGATGATCAACAGACTTTCTTTTGTGGCAATGTAGCCCATCAGCAATTGATCCAGGTAATGCCTGTACTGGAGGAGCAGCAAGAGACATCTCTTGTGTGGTGATTCCCTAGCCCTTCTTGACTGTGGGTGCAACCTAGGTCTGTGTTGCTCATCTGGGGCAGGGTCTGCAGTGCTTCCCTGTCAGAAGGATACCATTGTTTTGGCTCTGAGAAAAGGTGCGTTCTCTCCTTCCAGATCACTTCTGCCTCTGTGAGACTGGTCAGTCAGGAGCCCAAAGCCCTGGTGAGTGAGTGGAAAGAACCCAATGGGAAGAACATCAGTGTGGCTTCCTGCAATAGTAACCAGGTAGTGGTGGCTGTGGGACGAGCCCTGTATTACCTGGAGATTAGACCCCAGGAGCTCAGGCAGATCAGGTGGGTATGAGTCTTTCCTCCTGGCCTGAGGAGTGAAAGCTTCTGCTGTCTCTCTTTGGGCTCCAAATTGATATCTCTGCTTCCTCCCTCCTGCCAGCTGCACAGAAATGGAGCATGAAGTTGCCTGCCTGGACATCACCCCTCTGGGGGATAGTAACGGCATGTCCCCGCTGTGCGCTATCGGGCTCTGGACTGATATCTCTGCCCGCATCCTAAAGCTGCCTTCCTTTGAGCTGCTGCACAAAGAGATGCTGGGAGGAGGTAGGGCTCTCTTGGGGCCCCCAGGTGGTGGCAATGGTGACTGACCCGATTCAGCCGTGAGTGACATCAGACTTCTCTTCTACTGCTCCCTGCAGAAATCATCCCTCGTTCCATCCTGATGACGACCTTTGAGAGCAGCCATTACCTTCTTTGTGCCCTGGGCGATGGGGCGCTCTTCTACTTCGGGCTTAGCCTTGAGACAGGTGACTAATGGGCTCCCACCAAGTGGACCCTTGAGGAAGGTGGCTGGACTCGTGCCTTATGACTTCCTTTGCTGTTCCTTTTTTCTTCCTTCTGGAAATCTCCTTTCCCATGAGTTCTGGAAAAACCTTTTCTCTACCCCTGATGGGATTGTGCTCAGATGGAGCTTGGTGCAGGCACAGTGATTTGATGGATCCTCTCTCTAGGGCACCCAGTGGAGAGAGGAGCTGTCCCTCAGTGGGGTTGGTGCTTCCACGTAGCTCTTGGGTGCCATTTGCTCACTCATTTCCTCATGCATTTACTCATGCTCATTTCTGCTGGGCCTTTCTTCCCTGCATGTTGCAACTGTGTTCTGTTCTGTCATCCTGAAAGCCCTGCTGGGGTGGCTCCCAATGCCGGTGTTTTTTCTCTGTAGGTTTGTTGAGTGACCGGAAGAAGGTGACCCTTGGGACACAGCCCACTGTCCTGAGGACTTTTCGCTCTTTGTCCACGACCAATGTGTTTGCCTGTTCTGACCGCCCCACCGTGATCTACAGCAGTAACCACAAGCTGGTCTTCTCCAATGTCAACCTTAAGGAAGTGAACTACATGTGTCCCCTCAACTCGGATGGGTATCCTGACAGGTGAGCATGCACTTTGCCTTTTATGACTTGCCTGGGGGAGATTTGAACTGGCACAAGCTCAGTGAAGGGTGAGATGGACAGTGATTTACAGTGTTACCTGCTCAGTCCAGCAGACCCATTTTTACCATGTCCAGCAAAGCAGTACTCCCAACACTGACCCTCACCTGTGTGAAATGGGAGGGAGAGCCTTCATCATCGTCATGCTCACAAAATACTGTGATCCAAGCTCTAGATTGACCTAGGGTACTGATCAGTCCTTTGTGCTGCTTGGGGGATGTCCCATGAGAAGACACTTGCACACATTCCTGTCCTTCAAATGTCTCTTCTCTGCACTGGTAAAGCTCAAAGCTGTGCTGTTCTAGTCACCCTGTTTACACCCTTCACAACATGTGAAGGGGATCCTGCACGCTGTGGTTTAGGGAAGTGAAAGAAAGAGATTCTTGTTTGTGCCACCTGCTTTACAAGCCGTGTTGCTCATTGTTTCCCTCCTGTACAGCCTGGCATTGGCCAATAACAGCACCCTGACAATCGGTACCATTGATGAGATCCAGAAGCTGCATATCCGCACAGTTCCCCTCTATGAATCGCCAAGGTGAGCAGCAGGAGGGAGTCTGGCTTGTAGGCCCATGCTGTGGTGCCTGGGAAGGGATTAAAGGGAGCATTCCCAAGGGACTGGGGTGAGCTCTGCACTCGGCATTCCTGTTGTGGGATCAGATCGCTGCCTGAATTTGCAGCCAGATCTCAGAGGGCGGCCTGGGGAAGTGAGTGGGTTTTTCCCTGTTATCCTCTGAGCCTCGATGCCCTCCCTGGATTGGCTTCTCCTGGTTCCTGGTTCTCCTCACACAGCTCTGTCTTGCAGGAAGATCTGCTACCAAGAGGTATCCCAGTGTTTTGGTGTGCTCTCGAGTCGTATTGAAGTGCAGGATGCCAGTGGGGGTACCACTGCACTCAGACCCAGTGCCAGCACACAGGTGAGAAGGAGCTGCTAGATCACGCCTGAGCTCTGGGCTGTGGGAGCATCTCCTCAAGCCCAACGATGATACAGGTTTTCTTTGGCAATCTTCTCTTCCAAAGTTCTGAGCACATGCTTTCCTTGTGGCAACCTAGGAAGAGATAGGGTGGTAAGATCTCCCTATGCTGCTCTCTGGCAGGTTCAGCATTCTCGCTGTTCTCTGATCACCTTTTGTTTCTTTGGGTACTGCTCCTTCAGTCTCCAGTACAGGTGTTTGTTCAGCCTCAAGTTGTTTCCTTTTCCTAGGCACAAGTCCCCTTCAGGCAGTAGCTGGGGTGGAAGCCTTAACACAGTGAAAATTCTTCTGCTCGTGCTGCTGCCCAGCAGCTCTGCCTCATGAACCAAAGGGCTGGATTTGTTACTTCTTCCTTCAGACTTCTCTGCTGTGTGTCACGTCTCTACTGGTGCAGGGAGTCTGTCCCCTTACTCAGGCTCAGGGAGCTTCTTTCCTCATCTTCTGTTCGTCGTTCTGTTGTTGATTGTGTGGAGCAGTGTGTGCACATGCTAAATGGTGTGAGGATGTGACTAATCTTTCTGTGTCCTAGGCACTATCCAGCAGTGTGAGTACCAGCAAACTGTTCTCTAGCAGCACAGCACCACACGAGACATCCTTTGGAGAGGAGGTGGAGGTGCACAACCTTCTCATTATAGATCAACACACCTTTGAAGGTACCAGCTTCACATGCTGCCTGCACCCTTGTCCTATTTTCTCCAGAGCAAGCACATTAGCTTGGGGCCGAGACCTGTCGTCTTGCATAGTTCCTTCAGTCAAAGTATTTTTCCTGAAGGAATGGCAGCCTTAGGGCTGAGGAAGGGTGCAGGTTTAAAGCACAGAAGTTTGTTTTATCTGTTGGCATAAGGTATGGGTGGGGTGGAATAGCTTGGACATGTTTTCAAGCTTTTAACTGTCATTAGGCAGGCTGCTCTACCTGCACACAGAGGTGCTGCCTGCTGGGCCCCAGTTGTTTCTACCTTTCTCTCTTTACAGTGCTTCATGCTCACCAGTTTCTGCAGAATGAATATGCACTCAGCCTGGTCTCCTGCAAGCTTGGCAAAGATCCAAATACCTACTTCATTGTGGGCACTGCCATGGTGTATCCGGAGGAGGCAGAGCCCAAGCAGGGACGCATCGTTGTCTTCCACTATTCTGATGGTAAGAGCAAGGTGTCCTCACAACAGGGTTGAGCTCCTCCGTCCTAAGAGAGCTCCCAAATCTTAGTAGCAGACGGGGATGTTTTTTTTCCTGAGGAGTCTGCTGTCAGCTGCCCATAGACAGGATCGATAGTAGCTTTCATATTACTGCAGGCCAAGCCATCACAGCATGTTCCCATTTTGTTCCCCTGTCTCCCAGAGAAGTCCAGGAAGGAATCCTTCATAAGAACTGGATTCTGGAATTTGCTTTCTAGGTTTCTGCCCTTGTTTTCATATCATTGCTGTGTTACTTGCCTACAAATCCTCTAAGAAACATTTTCTTGCAGAGCATTTTGTCTGAGAACTTGTGGGGCTTGCTGCCTCTGGGAGTGCAGGGCAAGTAACTGGAGAGTCTCCTGGTTTCTTTTCAGGGAAGCTGCAGAGCCTGGCGGAGAAGGAAGTGAAAGGGGCTGTATATTCCATGGTGGAGTTCAATGGGAAACTCTTAGCCAGCATCAACAGCACGGTAGGGCTCTTGTACGATCCTAAATTGCCTTAGCAGCAGGTGTTCAGAGCTGGAGACCGTTCCAGCCATGAGAATATCAGCAGGGTCCCTGAGTTCCGTTGCGGAGTGTGTTCTGCCTGGTGTGTTTGCTCAGAGCCTTGTTCCTCGCTCCAGGTGCGCCTGTATGAGTGGACAGCTGAGAAAGAGCTGCGCACGGAGTGCAACCATTACAATAACATCATGGCACTTTACCTGAAGACTAAGGGAGATTTCATCCTTGTAGGAGATCTGATGCGTTCTGTCCTACTCCTTGCTTACAAGCCCATGGAAGGAAACTTTGAGGAGGTACCAGTGCTTTTTGCATACCTATGGTTGAAAGGGTGCTGGGATCTTGCACTGTGTTCCAAGAGGCACTAGGCAGGGGAAACGGTGCTTAAGATGATAAAAGAAGGTAGCCTGGCTCACTCTCCCTTTTTTTCCCTTTGAAAACAAGCATGCATATATGGCTCTGTGTGAACAGGGTTACCTGGACATGATTTTAAACAGATCCCTGTGGTCTCTGGAGATACAGATCCCCAGGCTATTGGGGAACTGGGCATCAGCCTTAAGCAGAACAGGTTTAGGGGCATATGTGGTGCCTGCTGGAAGTGGAGATTTGCCATCTGAACTGCCTACTTTGCAGCTGGGAGAGCTTAGAAAGATTATTGCTGCAACTCTGCCAGCAAATGCAGCATTGCTAGAGAATGGACCTGACCCCAGGACTGTCTGTGCACTGAAATTGTTAGTATGGTTCTGGGCATGTTGGTGTTGAGTAAGATGGGGATGCTGGATAACAGGGCAGGGCTTTCTCTGCATGTTGACCCTACTTGTTACTTCTTCTCCCCTTTCAGATTGCCCGGGACTTCAATCCCAACTGGATGAGTGCTGTTGAGATCTTGGATGATGACAACTTCTTGGGAGCAGAGAACGCCTTTAACCTGTTTGTGTGCCAGAAGGACAGGTGAGCTGGCTGTATGGTGGCTGTGAGGCAGTGTGTGATAGAAGGGACGGGCTGATAGTGCCTGCTGGTCTCAACATTATGTTTGTGGAAGGGTGTATGTCAGGCAGGTGGGAGGAAATGTAGGGAGAAGTATGTTTGGCTGTGAGGAGCAACAAGCTGGGAGTTGGGGAGCTTGCCTTTCATCCTGGCACAGACTTGAGGAGAATGCTCTGGATTTCAGTGCTGCCACAACCGATGAGGAGCGCCAGCACTTGCAAGAGGTGGGGCTGTCCCATCTGGGAGAGTTTGTCAATGTTTTCTGCCATGGATCTCTGGTCATGCAAAACCTGGGTGAGACATCTACACCGACACAGGGCTCAGTTCTCTTTGGGACAGTCAACGGCATGATTGGTAAGGACCGGGGTGCCTCAGCCCTAGTGGGAGGGTAACTGGTCCTCTTCCCTGCTGCTGAGACTTGGGCTGGCAATGGCTTCTGTCTCCTTTCTTCTCTTCTCTAGTCTAGTAACACTCTGTGCCATAGGCCTTTCCAGAGAGCATGCTGTGGTGTGCCGTGAGGGTTCCCAGACAAGGAATTGCACAGCAGCCCTGCCTCTGCTGCAGCTGCTCTGCCTCTGTTGCAGCTGCCCTTCTGGATGCAGAAATGCTTTCTTATTCTTGCTCCCCTTGAAAAACTAATTTTCTGTCTTGGAGAACCTCCAGGAAATGAAATTACTCAGCCCTTCATTGAAATCTCTTTCCTGTCCTAGCCCTCTCGGACATCAGCTTCCCCTGCAGCTCCAATCTCTGCACTCTGTGGGGAGCTGCAGCAGTGTGGCTTTAGGGTCCCTGGGATGAGCCCTGGCCCCTTGACACCATTTTGCCCTTTGCAGGACTGGTGACCTCGCTGTCAGAAAGCTGGTACAACCTACTGCTGGACATGCAGAACAGGCTCAATAAAGTCATCAAGAGTGTGGGCAAGATCGAGCACTCTTTATATCCTTGTGTGGTTCAGCCAGGAGTCCGTGCTAGCAAATGCAGGGAGGCTGCCTTGTGAATCAGACCTGAGCCAGGAGCAGAGCTGGAGAGGAGGAGGTTTCTCTCTGCTCTGCTGGGAACATCCTGGGGTGAAGGCACACGAGCTGGAGGGGACAGTTCCATGTTTGCTGCACAGTCTGGGCTTTGTGCTTATGCTTGGGGGAAGGTGCCTGTCACAGGGAGGTGTACTTGCCAGGTTTGAGGGTAAGGCTGGCTTTGTGGGACTGCAGCTCTTTGAGTGCCACAATCGCAGGAGCTGATTGTGCTCATGACAGTTTATACATGCAGGGAGATAAAGTTCCCAAGACTTTGCTTTTCAGACATAGTCTGAGGCTGCTGTTAATGTGTTTAGCTCCTTGACTCTGGCACCTGGAGATCGTTTCACACTGAACGCAAGACGGAACCAGCTACAGGGTTCATTGATGGTGACTTGATTGAAAGCTTCTTGGACATCAGCAGGCCCAAGATGCAGGAGGTGGTGGCAAACCTGCAGGTGAGATGAGCATGGGCTGATACAGGCTTGAGCCCTTCCAAGGTAGCAGCAGAGAACCTGCTCAGAAATCCTGGCTCTAGGACGTCAAAACGTGTGTCCTACCATGAGGTGATGCTTTGGGAGTATTCCTGTCCCCACTGCACCTGCTACTCTTCTCATATTTTGACGCCTTTTCTCGTGTTCCAGATCGATGATGGCAGCGGCATGAAGAGGGAGGCCACCGTAGATGACCTGATAAAGATTGTGGAGGAGCTGACCCGGATCCATTAGCCGGATTCGGGATCGTTCCCTAGCACCTTCCTCCATGTAGAGCAAGAGAGACTTTTTTTTTTCCGGCCTGCAGCTGGGAGACCCCTGGCCAGCTACACTAAACACCGGAGGCGGCGGTCTTTGCCCAAGGGGAAGTGGGGGAAGGAGTCTCTGAATGGGAGTCAGCTTGTGAAAGATTTGGGGGGTGTTGTTGCCTGGGCACCGTGTCACTGCCTGCTGGGATTCACTGATCCTGCGGACCTCAGCTGCTGACCCAGAACTGGTCTTCGCTCGTTGCTCTTTTTGGGTAACTGGTAGCGCTTGGCTGATGGGGTGCCCTTGCCTGGATTCACTCTTCACTGTTGTCTTTAGTTTTGTTTTGACTTTTTTTCCTGTTTCATTTTGATTCTCTGATTTGTTGTGTGTTTTTTGGAAGTGGAAGCAAAGCTGCCTCTGTGGTGCAGGTGAGGGCTGGAAGGAGTCATCTCTGGGGCTGGTAAGAAGTATGGGGCAGCGGAGCAGGATGCCTGTACACCTGGATTACAAAGCTGATAGGGCAGAGTGTGCTTCCCTCTCCCTGCAGGATTTGTGCCTTGCTCAGGGAGGGAAGCTCTGGAAAGCAAAATCAATTGTTGGTTTCTGAGTTTTATCAAATAAAGTAGTCCACAAGGAAGGGTCTCTCTCTTGGCATTCTGCTCCTCGTTTCGTCTGCAGGTGTGACATTTGTTCTGTGTGCTGCCATGGTGGTGCCATGTCCTTGACCTGCTCGAGGGAGCTCTCCTTCTCAAGCCAATGTTACCTGCATGAATTTCTGATGTTGAAACGTTTTCGCCATTTTGGTTTTTGTGGGAATAGTGTGGGAGCTATAGATCTGATAGCACTTGATGGATGCATCAGGTGCTAAGGGGAGCATGTGTTTTTTTCCAGGTGCTTTTTTATGGCCTTTGACTTGAAAGAAACTAATTTTGCCTCTTGGTGCTGCCTACTGCAGATGGATTTGGCAGCAGTGTTTCTGAGTCTCCCTGGTAGTGAGGAGGGGAGTTTGCATTTCACAGCGAGGAATCCAGATGAGTCTTGGACTGCATGTGCCCCCTTTGGAAGATTCATATCTGTGTTGGTTGTTTCTTCCATATGGCTGTCTCTGAGGCAGTCTTTCTCAGCAGCTGGTGGGAACAGCTTTCATGCATGGTGGCCTTTGCACAAATGTAGGAGAGGAGGAGGAGGTGACCCAGCAGCACTCACGTACTTCCCAAATTCATGGTAACAGGGAAACACACCCTCTGTTCTCTGTTTTACAGAGAATCTTTGCAAACAGTACTCAGTGCCTAGAGAGCTGTAATGAGGTCTGCTCTGTGGTTTAATGCTTCCTCTTGAAGATGAGGTTATCACAGAAAAGATTTTAAAGGGAGTTTCTGGAATTTTACAGACCTAGCAGTCTGTTCCCAAAGCCCTCCCAGGCCGCTGCGATTCCGTGTGGCCACCTTGCTCATAGGTTAGTGTGTGACAGGACAGGATTCCTGTGTTTCCCAATTGGCCAGAGGGCAGCCCAGCCGGCTCAGCAGTCCCTTGTCCAGTGGGCAGGGTATAAATAGCCCTGGAGCTGGGAACCACAGGAATGGCAAGGTTGGGTCAGGCTCTGGCTCCGTTCAGTCTGGTGCCCTGGCCCTGGCAGTGGTCAGAGTTAGCAGCTAAAGGGATGGGAGCCAGAACCCCCTTCTCTAACTCCAGCCCTTCCCACAGTTTCCTTCCAAGTCCCAGGCCTGCTTCAGCTTTTAGCACGTGTTCCTATATGGCTGGAAAGTCAGGGCTTCACGATGGGGCCTTTCACCCTCTTGTAGTGGCCACGTCTTCCTCTTCTTGTGGCTGTTCATTACTGGTGTTCTCACTTGATGCAATCATGAACTGAACCTGGCTGCATTGCTGATGGGAAGCCTTGCCCTCTTTGCTTCTCTGCCTCCTCTAGTGCAGGGATGAAAGCGAGATCAGCTTTCTCTCCCTGTTTCCCATGAGAAGGTACAACATGAAATACTCGTCACTGCAGACTTGCAGATTCTTCTGTTTCTGCTGAGATCGGCCGGATGCAGCTGACAGTGGAGGCTGGCGGATGCAGTCTCGGGCTGATCCCGCTCAAGCATCAGTTTGCAGTCACGATGCTTAATTCTGCTTCTGATAACTTGTAGCTCAAGGGCCTGGCCCACTGTTCTTGTAACAGGGGACTGCACTGAGGGTGCACCTGGCTCTGCAGACTTCCAGTCCGTCGCCACACCTGCAAATAAGCTCCACAGAGGCACAGTGTGGAGTCACGGAGAGCTTTTCACTCCCACTGGCCCTCGGTTCCCTGCAAGTGAAACATGGATTAATAATTATCCCTCTGATCTCCTTCCATTTGTAGTGGTTGTAAGTTGTCCAAGTTGCGAATTGCCTCTTGCTGTGGACATAGGCTCACTGTTGGGCTGTTGCCAAAATGCATACAGAGGTGACAAAGGACTCCCCAAGGCCAATTACCATCTTTCACAGGGTGTTTTCTGCACCTTGGGTTATGTAGGGCCCCTGGTTGTGTCCGGTCTCCCTGCCTGAGCTGGCCTTGACCTGCAAGGCTGGTCTTGAACCCTCTGCGTTGCGAATGTCAGTGAGCCCCACTGTTCCTGACGTGCCCATGGCTTGGCCTGCGCTGCCTGCAGGAGCAGGGGAGGATTCTCCGTCACGGCTGGAGTCACAGTGATGCAGTCATGTTGGCAGCAGGCACAAAGGGTGCTCTGGCAGATCCTGTGCCCTCTCTGCACCAGATCTTGCCCTGTGAAGCCATGGGCTGTTGCTGCTCCGAGAACTACCACCCCCTGAGCGTTCTCACCACCATGTAGCCAACATGGTGGCCTGGTCAGGTAGGGTCAGCGGGCACCGAGCGGGAGCACAGGTGAGTGACAGGCTGTTCTTCCCTGTGCGGCCGCTGAATCTCCGAGCCTTTTACCTTAGCACCAAGAATTTGGTGAAGACACAGGAACCCTCTCAGCACAGGCCTCTGGGGTGTCCTTGGTACGTGTGTAACAGTATAGGCTTCTCCCCCCAGAGTCTTCCCTTTCTGCAGGAGTGCTGTTTAAAATAGGCTGTCTGCACGCAAAGGAGAGCAGGCGAAGAGGTGGACGCTGTTTCTGAAATGTGAGCTTGTGTTGAAAACTTTGTCAGGTTCCCACTAATGAATCCTAACTATTAAGCAAGCCCTGGTTTCTTCGAGGAATTTGTATAGAGAGGGCTATATTTGGACATGTCTCTGCTTGGAGAGACTGTGTTTAGGCTTAGAAGTGGACTGTGACCATTTGCAACAAGTCTGGATTTTGTGCTTGTGCTCTCTGCAAGTAGGCAGCTTTCCTTTGGCTCAGGGGTTTGGCCCCTGCATTCTCACCTTCGGAGAGCAACTTGGATCCTCAGCCTCATGCAGAACTTGGTCCTTTTCCCCCAGCCTTCGCCATGCATCCCAAAGCAGAGGGTCCTATAGGGAAACAAAACAGCCTCCATTGCCCCTGCCTGCAGCGAGCAGCAGGGACTGATTTCACCCCTCTCCTGAACACGTCCTCACTGAGCACAATGGCACTGCAGGTGGCAACGTGCTGCTTGTAACCCCACATGAACAGACCTTCAACAAGGCTGGTGCCGAAGCAGCAGCAAGGGCTCCTGTTTGTCCCTGAGCGCAAGGCACTCGCAGCTCCCGCTCCATCGTTGTCTTGCTCTGGTCTGGACTGGTGCGTGAGGCTGCTGCCCTGCAAAACAGCTCCCGCTCTGCCGGCCCCTGGCTCCTGGGGCAGGGCACGTGTGGATGCTGCTCCGCCTCCTGCTGTGGATTCAAAATCCTGCAGGGCAGGGATGAGTGTTCACCCCGTGCCCCTGACTGCTCTCTAGCTGCGCTAGTGCAACCGCCTTCCTGCGTCCTGCCCCTGCAGCGAGTGGGCGCCGAGAGCCTCCTGGCATCGCACAGGGACTTCGGAAGGGGCTGCCTCACTTTGTGCCAGCAGGGCCGGCCTTTTGGGGGGTGGGCACAGAGCCCTGCGCCGCTGGAGCCCACGGGCACCCTCTCCGTGCCAAGGCAGCAGCCTGTAAATGTCAGCCGCTCTATAAAACGTGTGCAGGGTGACCTGCTGCCCGTGTGCGGGAGGGGAGGCCATGGCGAGGTCCTTGCTCTGGTGGTGGTGGAGCGGGGTAAGGCTCCTGCTGGGGGCCGTGCCGAGGGCTGGCCAGGCAATCCCAGCCTCTGAGGCGCAGTAATGCGGGAGGCTGCCCCGTGGGTGCCGATCTGCAGGCAGCGGGTGTCTATCCTGCCCAGCCGTGCTAGAATACGAGCGAGCAGGGCGAGCCCTTTGCTCCCTCATACAAATCATTACCTCTGTGTGACCTTGCTTCAGCCCCCGGCCTGGCCAGGGCAGGGAGGTGAGAGGGATGTTGGTTCCTGGTGCAGCGCTCCGCGTGCCCCGCGGTGCCCTGAGCCTCCGCCGGGCAGAGCTCCCGTGTCCCTCTACCTTCTGGCATTGCCCCTGCAGTGCTGGTGACGTGCAGGGGTGCCTGGCTGCCCCCCTTCCCCACCGGCCCAGCTCCACGCTGGCCCCTTTATCTGCTGCGTGCTCCGTTTTGGTGGGTCCCTGCACAGGGCTGGGAAAGCGGCCCAGTGCCGCCAGGAGGAGGAGGAGGGGAGGGGAGAGGCCAGGCCGGAGCTTTGCCAGATGTGGGAAAGGAGAGAAGGGGGATGTTTTTGCTGCTTTCCCCCGCAAAGTCTTGCGAACAACAGGGCTGCTGTGCCGGGGATCCTCCCTCTCCCCGCGCCGCCGGGGGCGGCCGGAGCCGGCCCGCGCGTCGGCATCTAAGCACTCGCGGCGTGGGCAGCCTCGGCGCGCGTGGAGGCTCCCCCGCACCGCGCCGGGATGCCCCGCGCGTGGCTGTGCTCACAAGAGGCGAGCCCGGTCTGCCCGAGCATCCCCGGGAGCCCTGGTGCGCGCACGGGCGCTCGTCCGCGTGGGTGGAGAGCCGGGTCGCGGCGGTTTCCCCCGGCAGCGCTCCCCGGCCCCCTTCCCTGCTCTCGCCTCCCTCCACCCCCCGCATTGTTCCCGGCCCAGCAGGCAGGAGGAGGAGCAGGGCCAAGGGCCAGCATGCGGTAGGCGCCCGTGCCGCCGAGGCAGGAGGAAGGCAGGCAGGAAGGCAGGCGCTGGGAGCGTGCCGCGGGCTGGAGCCGCCTGTCATGTTGGTCGAGCTGCTCTTCCAGGCTGCTTGTGTGTCCCTGTTCCTCCCCGGCGCCCAGGGCAGGGTTTACCCCGCGAGGAAGAAGCCAACCAGCTTTGCTGTGGAGAGGTAGCCGGGTCCCCCCCCCCCCCCCCCCCCCCTTCTCTCTCTCTTTCTCCCAGTTGCACCTGGGCATCGCTGCCCAATGGAGCCGGGGATCCCTCCACCCGCTCCCCGAGCCACCTGGGGCCGGGGCTGCCTTCCCGTGCGGCAGCACTCCGGGGATGTGCGTCCCCCTGCGTGCGGGGGGCGGCCAGGGCAAGCGAACGGGAGCCTCGCAGCCCTGCCGCCCCCTGCGCGGGGGCGAGTGCTCTCTGCGTGTCCCTCCTTGCTTTAGGGACACGTGGGGCGCCGTGACGGTCTGGGTCTGGTCCATCCCTCACCTGCCTACGCTGTTGTGCTTCGCCGTACGGGATGGGGAGGCCTGGGCTGCATCCACGGGGCACCCTGCGTGTCCTCTCAGTCCTCGTGCCCATCCCTGGGACTGAGGGATCTCTGCTGGCTGGAGGTGGTCGCGAACCCCCTGTGTACCAGCCTCTCCCTGGGCCTTTGGTCCCTGCTGTGCGGCTGCCGGGACAACAAGCCGGGAGCAGGATGGGAGTTCGGGGCTCGGGGCAGGGTGGCCTCAGCCTCTCCTCCCCGGCTCAGGCGCCGTGTGGGGCCGCACGTTTGCTTCTCGGGCTTCGGCAGTGGATGTTGCCCCGGGTGGATGCTGTCACCGAGCAGCGGACAGTGCACCCTGCGTGAGTACAGGTGGCCCGGGACCCGGTGGCATGTCCTGAGGTGGAGGGGGTGTCTGGGGGGTCCCTTCCCCCCTAACCACTGCTTCTCCTGGCTTTTTGCAGCTCTCTGCTCCTTTGGCTGTGGCAGCGGCTTGTGCATCGCCCCTAACCTCTGCTCTTGCCCAGATGGTGAGCAAGGCATCACTTGCCCAGGTATCCACCTGCCTCTGGTTCCCTACTGGTGCTGAGAGCCAGGACCCCTAGCTCCCATCCTGGCACAGGGATAGGGGTGTTTCTGGCAGGGCATGTTGTTCCCTCTCTCTCCGCGTTGTCGTGTTTGCTACCCCTGCCAGGCAGAAGTGGCTGGAGGGAGGCGAGAGTCTGAGGATGCTCTCGGAGCGCGCGGGGTGAAGGCATGGCCCAGGGCAGCAGGCATGCACGGAGGGCTCTGGGAAGCGGGCACGGAGGCCTGGCTTTAGGAAGCTGCGGCTTTCTGGGGCTTGGGCTTGGCTCTATGCTCCACATATGGTGTTACGGTAATAGGTGAGGGAAAGACCGCAGCTGGGGCTGAAACAGCTTCAGATCCAGCACCTCCTCTATGCAGTGGGTGTGGGGGCGAAGGGTGGTAAGAGCGCTCTCCTGCAGACCTCTCGATTGCGTTTCAGAGCCGCCCGGGACGTGCGGGGAATATGGCTGCGACCTCTCCTGCAACCACGGCGGGTGCCAAGAGGTGGCCCGTGTGTGCCCCCTCGGCTTCTCCATGGTGGAGACGGCCAATGGTGTCCGCTGCACCGGTGAGTGGAAGGGGCCCTCAGTGGGCTGGGGGTGCCTGGTGGCGTCCCCATCCCTCCAGCTCCTCCTTCTCGCCCCCAGACATCGACGAGTGCCTGAGCGCTGCTTGCGAAGGGCTCTGCGTCAACACCGAGGGCGGCTTCGTCTGCGAGTGTGGCCCGGGCATGCAGCTCTCTGCCGACCGCCACAGCTGCCAGGGTGGGTGGCGAGCTGGGCTGTGCCGTGGGGCGCCCCGCGGCCTCCTGACCCTCTGCCTCGGCCTTGCAGACACGGACGAGTGCCTGGCTACGCCGTGCCAGCACCGCTGCAAGAACAGCATTGGCAGCTACCGCTGCTCCTGCCGGCCTGGCTATCACCTCCACGGCAACAGGCACTCCTGCGTGGGTGAGTGCAGCGCCCCGTCCTCCATCCCTTTGGCCAGGACCCTCATCCTCCCTTCTGTTGGCCGGGCCATAGAGTGCCTGCTGAAGTGAGGAGTACGTAGTGTCCGGTGCTCGGTGCTCCTTGCACGGGCAGTGCCAGCTCCCCCATGGCTGTGGGGAGCAGACTCGAGGTGTTCCCTGGGGCAAAGAGCCTTGTGCCCTGCCTGCTCAGGCGCTGACGTGTCCCCGTGTCTCCCAGATGTCAACGAGTGCCGGCGGCCAGGAGAGAGACGGGCCTGCCAGCACTCCTGCCACAACACGCCAGGCAGCTATCTGTGCTCCTGCCGCCCTGGCTACCGTCTCGGTGGGGACAGGGTGTCCTGTGAAGGTAACCGGCTCTTCTTGTGGGCTAGGGTGGGGAGCGGAGTGGGCTCTGTGGTCCCAGGTGCCTCTGAAGTGACATCTCTCTTCTTCCTTCCTAGGGTTCCCCAAATCCATCCTGGCTCCGTCCCCCATCCTGCAGTCCCTGCAGCACCCACCCACTCTGCTCCTGCTCCCTCCTGGCTCTGGGGGACCCCTCCTGGTCCCCAGGGGCTCCCCGTCTCCCCACCTCCCGGCCCCAGCTCCGGGCACCCAGGTACCTTCCTTCCCTGCTGCCCCCTCACCCGCAGCCGACGTGGTGTTGCTGCATACAGAGGGAGCTCCTGGCACCTCTGTGCCATCGTCGGCCCTGCCAGACCCTCGCTGCTGGCACCAGGGAGTCCCCGGGGAGCAGGGCGCCCGCTGGACGGAGCCCGGCTGCCTGAGCTGCGCCTGCCACGTAAGTGCCCCGGCTGCCCGGCCTCCCGGCCTCGCCGTGTGGCCTCGCAGCTCAACCGGCCCTTGCCATTGCAGGGAGGGCGAGTGCTCTGTGAGCCCGTGAGCTGCCCCACATCCTGCTCCCACCCGCTGCCTGCCCCCGAAGGAGGGTGCTGCCCCAGCTGCTCAGGTGAGCCCTGTTCCCTGTGTCCGTCTGCTCCCTTCTGCAGTACCTCGTAACCTGTCCCTGGGCCTCCATTCCAGGCTGTCTGCATGAGGGGGTGGCCCGGGCCGAAGGCGACGTCTTCTCCCTGCTGGATGGGAACTGCACAGTGTGTGTGTGCCTGGTGAGTCTGCAATGGTTGTGCGGGGATCCCCGAGCACCTGTGTGGTAGGTGACACTGTGCAAGCACTGAGGTTGGAATGATCTCTCTTGTCCTTGCTGGCACGCCATGGGTCTCCTGGTTTTGACCCCGGACCTCTCTCAAGCTGCATGTGGGATGGCCCAGGCTGCCCTACTGGGGTTTGTCCTGTACCCAGCTTGTGCCACCTCTGCGACAATGGCCTGGAACATGTGGCCTGGGGCAGGTCCCCTCCTTGACATAGCATCATTCTTCTATCATGGGAAAGGGACACGTCACCAACCTGCTTGGCCCTGTGGCCATGAAGTAATGGCCCCGGCTGCCGCGCTGTCTCCTCCTCAGGCTGGCAACATCTCCTGCATCTCCCCGGAGTGCCCTTCAGGCCCCTGCCCCAGCTCCTCCACTGCTGACTGCTGCTCCTGCCAGCCAGGTGGGTCTTGCCACCCCACAGCACCCACTCTCCCCTGGCATAACATGGGGCGGGAGGGAAGCCAAGGGGAAGTAGCTCTCCCGGGGATGGGATCTCCTGCAGATTCATGCTTTGTTCTCCGTCCCTGGCTGATCCCAGCACTGGCCTCACCTCCTCTCTCCTCCCCAGCAAAGTGCAGCTTTCATGGCCACACGTACATGCATGGAGCCCAGTTCAGTCTGGATGGGGATGACTGTACCACCTGCGTCTGCCGGGTAGGTTCCTGAACCCACCAGCATGGATGTCCTGGGTAGGGGATGTGGGCCTGTTAGTCTCCTAGGGATGCTCCTGGACACAGGGTTTCCTGCCTTCCTCCACATTGCTGTGGGGATCTGGCCCTTCTCCAGATCCTTTAGGCACTCTGGAGCAAAGACCCCAGACCAAGGGCTCAGCTGGGCCGCGTGGTCAGCAGTGACGTGTCCTCCTCATCTCCTCAGAGCGGCGAGGTGGAGTGCTCCTTTGCCCCGTGTCCTGCACTGGACTGTCCTCAGCATGAGTGGCACCTGGGTCCCGGGCAGTGCTGCTTTGCCTGTCGAGACCCTCCGGCCCCTTCAGGTGAGCTGCCACTGCAGAGACCTGGGAGATGCCTGAGGGCAGGATGTGGAGGGTCACCTGAGGATAAGGAGAGAAGAATGTGGGGGTTGCATGGGGACAGGTAGGGTATTTGGGGACAATGTGGGATTTAGAGGCAGAGTGGGGAACCGGCACCAGATAGGAGATGCACGTGCATGTGCTGTGCTGCAGATGTGTGTGCAGCAGGATAGGACACGTGTGTATGGGAGGGGGAGCACAGCAGCACATGTGCATTAGCAAGTGCAGGGCTTGGTGTGGCTGTGCGCTTGCCCCATCTCAGCTCTGCCAGCCTTCTCCCCACCAGGTTGCTTCATGGATGACAACGGTGTGGAGTTCCCTGTCGGACAGATCTGGTCTCCGGGCGATCCCTGTGAGTTATGCATCTGCCAGGTGAATGAGAACCTGCTCTGCTTCACTCCTCCTAACTGTCCCTGCCCCGTGCATGGCTCTTGGTGCCAGTCCCCATCCTGTGCTGCACCCGTCGCTCCCTGGCACTACGTGGCAGGGGGAGGCTGCAGGGGTAGGGGGCTGGGAAGGAACAAGAGTTTGTTTAGATACCAAAGCAAACTGCCTCTCTGTCTACTTCCTTTGTTGAACCTGCTACCTCCAGGCTCCCAGGATGCATAGACCTTCCCTTGGATCCCTGGGATGCTAGTGGCCAGTAGCCTGGTTGTTCCCTGCTCCACCTGACGAGGGCAAAGTGTATGCCTCATAGCAGAGTGGCAATCCCAGCACAGCAGCTTCTATCGCAGCTGCTGGCTGGTGATGGTGGTCACCAACAACATTCTGTTCCCTGCCTGGTTCCAGGGAGCTCCCTGGCTTTGTTTGCCTTAAATACCTTGGCTTGTGGGCAGCAACTCCGTCTTCCCTCTGGAAGGATCCTGGCAGAGAGGGTTGTGCCTAACACTGAGGTCCAGCCAGCTCTGGAATGGAGCAGAGCAGGGGCAGGACAGATGGCACTGGTACTGGCCCTAGGCTTCTGTCAAGTGTCTCTCTTTCGCAGGCAGATGGGTCCGTGAGCTGCAAGCGGACGGACTGTGTGGAGACGTGTCCCTACCCCATCCAGATCCCCGGGCAGTGCTGTCCTGACTGCTCAGCAGGTGACGGGGCCTGAGGGAGCCAGCGGGTGTGAGTTGGAGAGGTGGCAGCCACACACCCCTGTCACTTCTCTGAGCACCTACCACCAGCCTGGGGCAGGACTGGAGCCAGTGAGCCTGTATTTCAGTGGAGGGGTCTCTGGCAGCCCTGAGTCCCCGTTGAGCAACCTAGGGAACATAAGCTCACTCTTTCCTCCCCACAGGCTGCACCTACATGGGAAGGATCTTTTACAACAATGAGACGTTCCCATCTATCCTGGACCCCTGTTTAAGCTGCATCTGCCTGGTGAGGGCTGCTTCTGGGGGTAGACCTCCTAACAGCAGCAAAAACATCAGCAGTGGCAGGGTTTTGCAGGTGGGCACTGTTCCCTAGGTGCTTGGGGCTTAGCTCTGGCCTGTCTTTTGCGGGTTTATCCCGGCACCGAAGAGTGGAAGTGTGGGGCAACCTCATCTGTGAGTCAGCACACAAATCACTGCTTGAGTTTTGCAAGTGTTAGAAGGTGAAAGCCTTGGCTTTGCATGTAGAGAAAGGACCCTTCCAGGTCCTGTCCTTTTGGCTGTCTCTTTTTTTTTTTTTATTCTGATGCAGGGGGAAAAACAAACAAAAACAAAAAGACCCCAAACTTTTAGTGATTTGGAGTTAGTCCCTTTTCCCCTGTCTGGGATGCCCAGGCTGCCCTAGTCTGTGCTAACGCAGAGCCTTTGCGTGTGTCTCTGCCATGTCTTGCAGTTGGGCTCAGTGGCCTGCTCGCCTGTGGACTGTGCCATCTTCTGCACGTACCCGTTCCACGCCGAAGGGGAATGCTGCCCTGTCTGCAAGGGTAAGAGAGCAACAGCCCCGAGCAACAGCAGGCACTTGCTGGGCCCCATCTCCCAGCCCGGCAGGGTGGCTGGGCTGCCCTGGTGCTGGGTGAGATGAGCCGAAGAGGCTGGTTGCAGGATTTGGGCAGCGGTGGGAGGAAAGCACTCGGCACCCGCTGCAAGGCCGCCTGCCACGCGAACGCTCGCTCGGCTGCTGTGAGTCCTCTCCTTGCTCTGTGTAGATTGCAACTATGAGGGCAGGAAAGTGGTGAACGGCCAGACGTTCAGCCCCGAGGGTGAGCCCTGCACGCGCTGCACGTGCCAGGTGAGCAGGCGCTGCCAGGTATGGAGAGCTGCTGGCCCCAGAGCCCTGGGGTGGGAGCAGGGCTGTGCTGTTGCTGCTGGCTTGAGGCAGGGGCTCCGAGCTGGGTGACCAGAGACCTTCCTTTCCATGGTGGGGCTGGGCTGGGTGCCGTGGCCACGGGGAGCGTGGCGTGCTGGGGGAGCTCTCTCACCCCGTGCCTTTGCCCTCGCTCTCAGCTGGGCGAGGTGAGCTGCGAGAAGAGGCTCTGCCCCCGGTCCTGCGCAGAGCCTGCCCTGCTTCCAGCTGCCTGCTGCCCGCCCTGCCAAGGTAATGGGGATGCCCGGGGTGCTGAGGGTGCCCGGGGTGCTGAGGCAGGCTCAGCGTGGCTGTGGGACTGCTGGGCCCTTGCTGTCAAGATGCTCCGAGTGGGATGGGTGTTGCAGGGCCGAGCACAACCAGACTGCTGGTTGTACCCTAAGGCCCTTGGGTGCCCAGCTGTGCTGAGGCTTCGTGATGGCTGTGGCTGAAGCCCGCTGGCCCCTAGAGGGGTTCGGAGAGGGACCTGGGGGCAGGAGGTGAGGCACCTCTCTCTGCAAGCAGCAGATGCCCAGGTCCTGCAGCAGATCCATGACCCATCCCCATCCCGTGAGGACGTGCCTGCCAACACCCTGCATCCCCGTGTCCCGGCCTCCACGGGCTCCCCGCGCCGCCTGGCCCAGCTTCTGCTCCTTGCCAACCTGCCTCCTCTGGACACTCGGCCCTCCAGCACCGTGGCCAACAGCCCCTCTCCAGGCAGCACGGTGCCTGGGGCGTCTCCTCCACCTGGGCCAAACCCTCCAGAGCAGCACGGGGGGCCTTTGGAAGCCCTTCTGCCCACTGCTGTCCCTGGGGCCGCTGGCTTCCTTGGCACTGCGGCTCCTGGGGGCAGCTCGAGCCCTGAGGTTCAGGGACCTCCTGAGGATGCGGAGCCCCCAGCCCCCATGGACCATCCTGGGGGGCGTGCAGCTGTCTAGGGGTCTCAGTGCTGCATGTGCATAGTGAGGAGGAGGAGGAAGAGGCCTGCAGGACCAGCAGGTCTGGCCTGACAGGCCCCTGGGGGCAGGTGGGTGGCTGAGGCACCGAGACCAGGAGGGTGCACAGGGAGGCTGAGGGCACCTGCCACTTTCTGCCACGGGGCAGATGGGGTGTAGAGCCCAAGCACCTCGGGTGCTGTGGTTCCCCTCCTCCTCATTGTCCTGGCACATGGGGGGCTGAGGGGGAGGACCGGGCCTGAACACGCCCCCGTGCTGGGTCCATGCAGGAGGGGAAGGGGGAAGATGCCCCAGCCAGGGGGCAGTGCCAAGCTGGGTGGCCCCTACCAGCCCCCGGTGCCACAGTCGGGCATGGAGATTCCCCAGGTCCTCAGGGGACTCTGGACCCCTGGCCCACAGCAGGGGCAAGAGGGCAGGCTGGCTTTCCTCCCCCTGCGGGCCAAGCATGGGCCTGGCCCCTGGCTCCCCTTGCAGCATCAATAAAGTTGCCCTGCTATTTACGCCTAGTGTCCTGTGCTCTGCGAGGACTGGGGTAGAGCCAGGGGAAGGGATGGACCGTGGAACTGCCTTGCTGCGTGGCCCCAGTGAGGCTGGTGTGAGGCCAGGGCTCGGAGGCTCTTTATTGCACAGGCAGGTTCACAGGGCGGGCGCCAGCCCTACCATGTTGTTGGCCCTGTCGAAGACGCTGTAGTAGTGGCGCAGGAAGACATCCCCGAGGATCCAGAGGTCTCCGGCCGTCGTGTGGAGGCTGAAGGCCTCGAAGCCGCTCATGCAGGAGCCGTCCTTCAGCTAGCGGGGACAGGAGGCAGCGGTGAGCGCTGGGGAGCACCCGGGCAGCAAGGATAGCAGTGTTGCCCTCCCAGGACATTTCTGCCTGCCATCTGCTACAGTGCAGCGCCCCAGGCTGTTTGAAGGTTGAACGTGACACAGTGGCATCCAGACTGGCATATGTCCTTACCTGGCGGATGTAGGCCTGGGGTGGCAGTGGGAATTGGATGCCGTTGATGATGAAGACGATGTCAGGCAGCAGGCTGATGAAGCTGCAGTTCACCACCTGCTGTGGGGTTGGAGGAAGTGAGAACTGTGCCTCAGGCTTGGCCATTCCTCACTCCCCTCACCAGCCCTGCCACCCACCCCGTCCTTTTCCCTTCACACGAACCGAGCCGTTTTTGGCCTGTGCAGCACCAATCTCGTATTGGATGTTGTTGATGCCAGCAGCAGGTCCAGCCACCAGTGAGGTGCCGCTGTCCACAATGCCCTGGCAGCCGTAGGGGCAGGCAATGGGGCGGCCGTACATGGTGATGCTGGGGAGAGAGGGGGCACCCATGAGATGAGCATCCTGCTGGGGACCTGGTGGCACAGTGAGGTGATGGGATGGGTGCTACCTGTCCACTTTGATTTGCCAGTAGGTTTCTGAGGACAGAGGGATCCAGCTGAGGTTCCCGGTGAAATAGGCGTCATCAATGCCCCCAAACATCACAAAACTGCCCTTCTTCTCGTCACTGGAGGTGGGGCAAGAGGGAGACAGCAAGGGCAAGGCAATTATGAGGGATGTTCTGCTGACTGCCAAGGAGGTGGGACACAACCCTTCCCCAGGGACTTCTGAGGCCTTTTCTCCTGGTGGAGGTGGTCAGGGGGCAAGGGAGAGCAGAGGGAATGGTGATGCCCACTGTGTCCCCTCGGAGGCAGTTGCTGTTCCTCTTCTGCATGAGACATACTGTGCGCAGAAGGGGGTGTATGGCATCCAAACGAGGAGACTTGCTAGGGGAAGGCTAGCAAAGCATGAGCTCAGACCTGCTTTGGGAATGAGGTTGTATCAGAGTTAAGCTCTGCCCATCGGTAATGGTTGCTCTATCCATTGTGTAGAGCACTAACTTTGTGCATGGCTGCGTTGCCAGCCCCTCCAGGCCCGATGGCTGTGCACTGTGCCTTGAGAGCCTCAGGAAGGATTTGCCCAGGGCCATCTTCAACTTACGGAGTCAGGTAGATGGAGAAAAGATTCTGGGACACCAAGCCTTGGCTCATCATGTTGTCAAAAACCGGGGTGGCGCCGGAGGAGGAGATGCTGGGGAAGGCCAGCCCCAGGAAGCCATCAAAGGGGACATAGTAGAGGAAGGAACCGGGTTCAGTCATGCTCAGACCGAAGATCTGGTTGGACACCTGGATGTCCTCGACCTGTGTGGGAGAGTGGGGAGGATCAGGCATGTGTCCTGCGTGACACATGGCTGAGAGAGAGACCTGGGCAGTGTCAGTGTGACTCCCTTCCTCGCCCTGTCCTGGCTTCATCCCCTGTCATCACCTTTCCTCCTGCTGCCCCAGTGGCCATGGATTGTCCTTTCCATCTTCCCACACACTCACCTGGACGGTGTCGTAGGCCAGGTAGCCTCTCATGCTGCCAGTACCGTACCAGGTGGAGATGCTGTCACCTGTGCCACGGTAGGTGGAGGACAGGGCTGGGTTGTAGCGCTGGTGATCGGCTGTAACAGCAAAAGTGGGTGAAAATCAGGGCCAGTGGCCAGCACGACATGAGGGGGCTACTGCAGCTGCTGCTGGCATCCACCAGCACTGGCCGGGTAATTTAGCGACACTTTTTAGGGCAGCAGAGCAACTTCATCTGGGCTGAAACATGGGTCAGGGACAAGGGCCCTCATCCCACTGGCCTTGGTCATGCACCACTTACCACAGGCTTCACTGGAGCAGTACATGGAGGGCACCCACAGGTTGGAGGAGCCTGTGTCAAAGAGGACAGTGAACTCCTGCGGTGGGGTGCCGATGGAGATGGTGCCCACATACTCCAGCTGCCAAACCAGGACAGAGAGCACATTAGACCCCCCCAGCAGTAGGGCCAGCCTTGCTGGTCCAAAGTGTGCCCAAAGAGCCCCTGCCCACCACCACCCACCCCCTGCCAGCTGGAGGCCACTCCATCCCCTGGCTCTGCTCTCACTCACATCCAAGTAGTTTGCCAGGGGCTCATAGGCGACTGTGGTGGGGGAGTACTTGGCAGCCAGCGATGGTGGGTGTTTGGTCAGGAAGTCTTCCAGCAAGCCAAGTTCCATGAGGGCTTCTCTCAGGGACTTCCCCTTCCTCAGGCTGACCCTGAGACAGAAGGCTGCAGTTAAAGACGGAAGGTAGACACACGTCTCCAGGAGCCAAGAACGGGCTTTTCCCTGCTTCTCATCAGAACTTTTCAGGGGGTTGATGTGCAAAATTCCTAGAAGAAGACAACTTT
>VZSV01000274.1:321866-384862 GCA_013398735.1 Nothocercus julius
TTTGTGCCTCCGAGGAGCCACAGCTTGGGTTTAGCCAGGTGATTTCCAGTGAAGAAGGTGCTCATAACAAATGTGTGAGAGCCTAGCCCTGCACGCGGTGCAGTTCGTTTTGCCTGTACCAGGACAGAAGCCACAACTAGTGACGGGGTGCAGGGACGGCCTTCCCCAGCCTGGCTGCATCCCGTGTCCTACACTTGGGCTGCAGCAGAGCTGGCCGTGGGACTCCCCACCAAGCGCCCCGCAGCGACCCGTGTGCCCACAGCCCCATGCAGTGCCTTCCCGCCCCACTCACTTGGTCACCATGCCCTGAGCGACGGCCGTCAGCGCCAGGACCAAGAGCCACTTCATGGCGAAGCCTCACACCGGTGTGTAAGGATGGACTGTGTCGGTGGCACGGCTCTTATGTGGGGGGCCACCCAAAGGTGTCCCGGGCACCCGGATAAGGAGTGCCGATTGCCACGATAAGGGTTGCCTGAATGCCCCAGCTCTACCCCGGGCAGGGGAGGCCCCAGGCGACAGTTGGCACAAGAACTGGAGCTGTTTGCACAGCCATGTGGGAGGTGCTGGGCCCAGTTCACGGGGCTGGGCTCCCTCGGCCAGGGTCACCGTGTGGCTATGGAGCTGGTCCCAACACGGGTGAGCAAAGGGGCTCTGGGCACCAGGCTGCTGGTGGGCAGCCGCGTCTTAGGTGTTCCCGGGCTGGCTTTGGGACGAAGAGGCCAGAGGCTGGTGATGGGCTGCTGTGAGACTGTCCAGGAGCTGGCACAAGCCTGGGGACTCAGCAGCCTGTGCTGGCTGTGGCCCGGAGCCGGGCTCGGTCCCGGCATGCCATGTGCTCCTGGAGGGGACCCTTGCCCACACTGCTGGATGGTGGACTTTGTGAGCTGCCGGCCCGTGTGCCCGGAACAAACACGGCGCTGGCCCTATCAGCGCCGCAGCAGCGTTTGCTTTGCACGGGGCTCTATCGGGCCCGATAAGCGAGGGGTGGGCAGCTGGGAACGCCACCGAATGAGGGCAGTGACCTCCCAAACAGAGAGGCCTGTGTTGCCCGGGCCGAGCATGCAGGCTGGGAGCAAAACCTTTTCCAGGGCAAACGGCTGCGCAATTGGAAGCAACGCTGAGCGTCGGCTGAAGGGCGCATCGTCCCGGCGCCTGTCACACGTGGCAGCAGGGGCCTGGCCGGGCCTGCAGCTCCCATCCCTGCTGCCTCCATGCCAGGATGGTCCCCCGGGAGCAGGAGGGCCACCCTCACCCCCTTCCTGCTTCCCCCAGCACCAGCTCCATGGCCGTGGTTTCTTCACCCCTTGGGGATGGCTCTGAGACAGGGGACACTGATGCTGCCGCCTACAGGCAAGCGGGTCCAGACGACTGGCGTGCCAGGCACTGCACCAGTGCACTGGGGCTGGGGACACAGGTGTTAGCACAGGGCCAAGCACTGCCCTGAGCTGTGACCCAAGCCATGCCTGGCTCTTGCACTGGAAACCCGTGAAGGCTGATTTGGGACTCCAGTTCTGCCCCATTCTGGGTGCAGCACCGTCCTACTGAGCAGTGCAGGCTGGCTGCTCGTTTGGAGAGAGTCTGAGTAAAAACGCCGAGTTATTCCTCTCCTCTCCTCCTTTCCTCCTGCCCAGGATGCCTCATACCATGCTGAGCAGGGACACGGTGCTGTACACGACTGGCATGCAAGGAGCAGAGATGTTGCACGTATGGGGCAGCGGCTTGGGGGGCAGCAGATGGCACCAGCAGGCTCCCACCCTGCGCACCTCCGGCTCTCCTGGCATCTTGGCTTTTCCCAGCTACCACAGGGAGGGAGCATCATCTTTTTACTGGGATGTGCTAGGAGCAATCCTGCAAGAGGGACAATCCAGTGGAGGCTCCCAGAAAAATAGTCCATGTCAATGTCCCCAGACAGCATGAAGCTCCTGCTCTCATTGCCAGGAAAGGCAAACATGCTCTCCCTGCTCCAGTCACCGCTGGGGGCCGCTGAGGGCAGGGCACCTGTACTGGGAAGCCTCCCTTTGTGCTGCCTATATCTATCAGGATGACCCTGTGGACAGATTTGCTGCACTGTAGGTCCTGCAGCAGGACCTGTTGCAGAGACAACCCGCCTCTGCCCAGCAAATGCACATTTCTGAAGCAAAGCCCAGTTGGCGACCCCCGGCACTCTTTCATACCTGCATCTGCGGCCACCTTAACCCAGGAGCCTCAATACCTCCATGTTGTTCACCTGGGGCTGTATGTCAGCCCTGTTGCAGTGGCTGGGTGAATACCCTGAGCCCCAGGACAGATGGGTGCATCTCCAGGAAGTCCTCCAGAAAGCTGCAGTCTGTCAGCATCTGCCACAGGGATGGCCGTGTCCTCAGGGGCACATGGCAGCCCCGGGCACAGGGACAAGGAGCTGTCCCTGACCCCCAGAGCCACCACAGGAGGCTGGAGGCTGGCTCCTCGAGTCTCAGGACATCACCGGGCTTTGCTGCCCCTTGTTTAGGCTCCAACAGTTTCTGCTCCTCAGATCAATGTTGCCCCTTGATCTATCCCTTGCAGCTCAACCTTCTCTGCATGCCATGACCCCCTCAGGCTCCACGTGTGGCCCAGGTAACCTGCCATGTCCAAGGGAAGCCTCAATCCTCCATCCTCCCCATCTTGACCAAGGCCAGGCCAAGGGCCTGCGGTTCAGCTGGGAAACTACAACCCATATTTCCCCACACAGTCACATGGAGCACCCCACATGACAGTCCTGTGTCCCTGTGATAGTGACAGTCCCAGCATATGTTGGCAGCATCAGCATCGGCGCAGGCTGAACCAGCCATCCCCAAGCAGACACGGAAATATTGATGCTTTTGCTGGTGCTTTATTCTGTTGGATGACTGGGCCAGGAGCTGCCCAGCTTGCCCCCTGAGAGGGGCTGCAGATGTGCAAGGTGCTGGTGTGCTCAGGACAGAGAGGACAGGCCTACCCTGTCGTTGGCCCTGTCGAAGATCACGTAGTACTCATGGATGAAGATGTCACCGAGGATCCAGAGCTCACCGGACTCGGAGGAGACGTCCATGCCTTCCAAGGCAAGGCTGCAAGTCCCATCGCTCTGCAGATAAGAACATGGAGCCCAGTGGTTATCGATACTTTGATTGCCCTTGCCCTCGAGCTGAGCCGAGGGGTGAGAGGGGCTGGGCAGTCCTGCTGGTAAGAGTTATGCAGAGAGGTAACCCTAAACGTGAGGATTTCTGGGCCATGGAGGGACGATGCCTCCTAAGGCACCTTTCCCCCAGAGAGTGATTATTCACCCCTGGGAGCCCACCTGGCTGATTTGGAGGGTTTGAGGGGCACGTGCCCAACCTCCTTCCCATGCAAGGATGCTCACCTCCAAGATGTAGCCGCTGGCGGGCACGGGGAAGGAATAGCCATTGATGTTGAAGACAATGTCGGGCAGGCTGCTGATGCTGCTGCAGCTGATCTGTGGGGAAAGAGGAGCAGGCATGGATCAGTAGCTGTGCAGACAAGCCAGTAACTGCCACAAAAGTCCCTTGGAGAGATGAGGACCAGAGAACCATGGCGTTGCCCCAGGTGTTTAACTGCGTTTCTGCCCTGGAGAAGGGATTTCAGCTCCAAGCAGCAGATGCTGGCTCAGTTTCCAGGCTGGATCTGGCCTTTAGAGGGAGACAGAGCTCCTCGCTTTGTTCTGGTAGCTCTGGATGTGGCACGAACCCTTTCCAGGACACAATCAGGAGGGGCCTTCCGAACGAGCCTTCCGGACGTGAAGTTTCCCCAAAGCCCTGTCTGCTTCCCCTGCTCCCCTCGGGTCTCACCTCGCCATCGGAGTCAACACCAAGGGCATCCTGGATGTTAGCGATGGCACTGGTGGGACCAGCCAACAGAGAGGTGCCGGTGTCGATGATGGCCTGGCAGCCAGATGCACAGGCAATGGTCTCATCGCTTATGGTGACGCTGGAGCAGAGAGACAAGAGTGAGCATCTTGGTGCCGTGAGCCACCAAGGAGCAAGAGGCTGTGCTCTCCACTCATCAGCCATGGCTCAGGGAGGGCCATGATGGGCTCTGTGGGCTGCAGGTCCCCATTGCCTTCATGCCTGCCTGTCCCTTTCCAAGCCCTGCTGCGGGGGGTTTACCTATCCATGGTGATTTGCCAGTAGGTTTCAGCAGAGAGAGGGATCCAGGAGATGCCTCCAGAGGTGTAAGAGTCGTCGATGCCACCAAACATGACAAAGCTGCCGCTCTCATCATCGCTGTGGAAGGGGAGAAGAGTTAGGCATCCAGATGGAGCAGTTGTTACAATGGGCTGTAGCAAATGTACTGCAAGAAGCTGTGACCAGACACAGTGTGATGCCACATCATGCAGAGCAAGGCACAAGAATGCTTTGTGCAAGGTCTGGGCTCGGCTCTTGCGCACAACTAGGGCCCATTTAGTGTGAGAGGTCTATGAAAACCCCTGCAAGGAGGTTTGGACCTTTCTTACTTGCTCAGATAGACAGAGAAGAGGTCCTGGCTCACTAGGTCTTCGCTCATCATGTTGTCAAAGACAGGGGTGGCTCCAGAGGAAGAGATACTGGGGAAGGCCAGACCCAGGATACCATCGAAGGGGGTGTAATAGAAGAAATCGCCAGGCTCTGTCTCACTCAACCCAAAGATCTGGTTTCTGACCGTGATGCTCCCAACCTGGTCAGAGAGATGGGGAGAAGGTGATGTGCCTCAGTTTGCACAGGGAATGTTTGTCCCGCATCTCCTCTGTTGTGGAGAAAGGGGCTGAAGCATCTCTATCTTACTTTAACGGTATCATAGCCAAGGATTCCGGTCATGCTGCCAGTGCCATACTGGATGGAGACGCTATCGTTGGTGCTCTCAAAGGTGGAGGAGTCTGCTGGGTTGAAGAGGTTGTGGTCGGCTGTGGACAGAGGATAGAGATAGTCACAACCTGGCTGCATCCTGGCCATGGGGGCCAAGGATAAGGCGACGGTGCTGCGAGGCACAGCAGGAGATGCTCCTCTGCGCTATGAGGCTGACTTGGGGCTGCCAGGGTGTGGGGAAGGGGTCTCTGCATAGGCTGCAGACACTGCCAAACACGTACTGCAGGCCTCGCTGGAGCAGTACACTGAGGGCACCCACAGGTTGGAGGAGCCGGTATCGAAGAGGACGGTGAAATCCTGGGCTGGGGTGCCAATGGAGATGGTGCCATAGTACTCCATCTGTTAAAGCAGGATGGATAAGGACTTAGTGAGCAGGCGAGCTGCCCAGCCTGCACCAGCCCCCAGGCTGCCACCTTTCTGCTGTACTCACATCCATGTAGTTTGTCAGAGGCTCAGAGGAGACCGTGGCAGCCAGGGAGGGGATGTACTTGCTGGCCGGGTTGTAAGGGTTGTGCTTCAGGTAGTGTTCCAGCAAGCCATGTTCCTTCAGGGCCTTCCGCAGGGACTTGCCTTTCTTCAGAGTGATCCTGCATGGTGAAGAAAGAGGAGCTTCTCAGTAACGAAGAGCAGCTACCAACCCTGGGCTGGAGGGCTGCACAGTCGTTCACTGCCAGGGCAGGGACGGCCCCCCAGGGCTGTGTGTCCTCTCTGACCCAGGGAGCAGTGAGTCTGAGCTGTGCAGTCGCCTTATGTGAGTCCTGGGGTGTCTCTTGCAGCAGTCCCCAAAATGCCCCGTGTGGGATCCATGGGGCCACCCCGCCCTTGGGGAGCCAGGGACATTGCCCTGGCTCAGAAGACCTCAAGAAGCCCAGAGAGCCCAGACACTGCGGTGCCCCATTGCAGCACAATCATGCCCTTGCAAGCCACCCCTGATACTCACTTGGACACAAGGCACTGGGAGAGAGCCACCAAGCTGAGAAGGAGGAGCAGCTTCATCATGTCTCCTTACACTCGATTGCCAGAGCAAGGAGAACGAGATGCTGAATGTGGAGCAATGCCTGAGTCCCACTCCTTATATATGCAGTGCACCAAGCCACTCTTGTTTGGTCAATATCCCTGATAAGGAAAGCAAACTGCTCCGATGGGAGTTATCACAATGTCCTTAAAGGAGATGTGAAGGAATATCAAGATAACGGATTTCCGTCTTGACTGCCTTTGCATTAAGGAAACACCTCAGCAAGGGGTTGCTACTGACAGCTTCAGCTTGGAAAAGCAATGTCTGCAAGTTGTGATGGGAAAGGGCTTGCGGGAGCAGGCTGGGATACAGAGACTTTTTGGTGGGCTAGTGCATATTACTGTCTTTGCACGCTTGTAATGCATGGGAGCAGTCAGTGTGGGCAAGGACCCCTCTGCCAAGCACTGCCAGCAATCCCTTCTCTTGGACTTGATGATCTTGAAGGTCTCCTCCAACCATAACATTTCTGTGACTCTCCAGAGCCAGGGAGCATTGTCGGCTGCCTGGGGGAGCGGCAACTCCTCGCTTGCCAGTGCTGCTAAATGGAGAAGAGAGGTCAGGGGGGTTAATAGTCATGGGGGCCAAGTGGGGAGGCAGGCAGCCTGCAGGGGCAATTGCTGGGGGTGGGCAGCTGGGCCACGTCCACCCAACACGTCTTGGGCAAAGTGGGGCAGCATGATTTGGAGGCATGGAGAACGGAGATGTCACTTGTTTCCTAGGGGAAGTCAGTTACTGGGACCTTTGGGTTCAACCCTTCAGGTCTGGGTGTATAGAAGACCTCTGTGTGCTGCCATCTCACCACCCTGGCATTATGCAAGCCAACAGCATACCCACACACAAGGAATGGCAGGGCAAATCACATGCGATTAGCTAACAGTATTTATTTCACAATTGGGTTTTCCAGGGTTAACCACCCCCACTGCTGGGGACGACATTTGCTATGGCTCTGGCAATGCTGTTCTCCAAGGTCAGGAATAAGGCAGGAGTGTGGGTCATCCTTGTTACGCTGCAAAATGCAAAGCATCTGCTTGTGGAAGTTTGTCACTGTGGCACCCGCAGAGAAATGAGTGGCTGGCACAGAAATACTCAGTTCTTCACATCCTGATACCTCACAGCCCTTTGCCATTAGATTTGACCATCACCAATATTTGCTTCTCTGTTGGGTACAAAGATGGTTTCAGTCTGAAGAGAGTGGGAGAATTCCAGGTGGGATGCCAGGAATACATCACAAGCTGCTATTCTCCCTGCTGCTCCAGACAGGAAGATCCCTTTGGATTCATCTTTCAGCTTCTTTTAAGGGTCACTTTTCAGGAGCTGGTGGGACCTGTCCATGCACTGAAACACACTGAGGACAGGGAAGGCCAGGGACTTCAAAAAGAGGCATTAGTTCCACCTTACATACAGCAGTGCCAGGCACCATTTGGGTGGCCCTGATACTCAAGGACAACTGAAGGACAGGGGACAGATTTCAGTCCTGGGGGCCTCCTTAGCCTTATGTGACATGAGGGAGACATGGGGGTGCCTAGAGGGAGAACCCCATGATGAGACAAGTTAAAGATGACAAGCACCAAGCTGGGCCCTTCCCCCTGAGCAGTGAAGTTGATGACGAAGGGGATCCAAGGACGACCTGTCCTTCTACAGCCTCTACTGCTGGAGGGATGGGACAGGCTGGCAAGGGTGACAGTGGAGGACTTTTGCTCTCCAAGACCTTTCACAACTGATGAAAGAAAAAAATTCTGCCTGCCCTCGAGCTCCCACCTGGGAGGTCATATGTGCTGGGTTATATTTACTCCGTCTTGTTTTACCTGCTGATGGTGAAATACAGGAAACAGAATACACTGAGTGATGGGTGGCAGAGAGTACCCAAGGATAGCTATGGTTCAATTTATTTTATCTCTTTCCATCTCTCTCTACCTCTCCTTGTCTTCATGAGCTCAGCTGTTGCCAGCCCTCTGTTTCTTTACTTTCTATTACCCATGGTAGTTTTAGTGACAAATGGTGTTTCATAGACATTGCCCTTAACTGGCTGCTGCTGCCTATGGATCATGGGGTAGCTCTACAGCCTGCACCAGCCTCATCTGGTTGTTCTGATGGGCACTCTGAGCTCTTGAACCAAGCTCTGCTCCACTTCCAGAGCCACCCCCAAACCTCTCCTGGGCCAGACGGAGCGTGGGAGCTGCAGCTGAGAGTGGGATCCTTGTCCTGTGGTGAAAGCCTTTAACACAGAAAGTCCGTGGAGAAAGTCATGCTTGCGTTACAAACCATACCTTCACTGATCAGAAATAAGTATCAGGGGAGCACCCCAAGATTTCCAGTCTGGAGTTATTCACACTGTAATTAATAGCATCTATAAGAAGAAAATACTGTTGCAATGATATAGGAGGCTGACGACTATCAGCAGGTCAAGGTCTCTCCAGTGCCAGGCTAAATACTCCTGCATTCTCTCTCAAAAGTTACTGACAGGTTTTGCATTTCAGTCTCTATAAGTTATCTCTAGACTCTTTGGTGAGCTGTTATTGTAGGAAAAACAGGGCCCAGGCTGAAGTCTCCTTTTTCTGACATCTAGAAGAGTATTAACTGTGCTCAGTGTCTGAGTTTAAGCTTGTTTTCCATCTCATCAGTGAAGCCAGGACATATTCTTTGCATTCATCTTCAGTTAAAGGATATTCGCAGGTTAATAGTTTTATATTTTTCCTCTTCAAAGAGGAAAAGGTGAAGAAAGAGGAGCTTCTCAGTGACGAAGAGCAGCTACCAACCCTGGGCTGGAGGGCTGCACAGTCGTTCACTGCCAGGGCAGCGACAGCCCCCCAGGGCTGTGTGTCCTCTCCTTCTTTTATTTTGCCTTGGTATTATGAAAATCACAGTTTTTAGGCCCTGTAACCCAATTTCCTGGGCTCTCTGCGTACACAGCTACTCTCTGCGAACTAGCCCCATTCACAAAGCCAGCATATGCTTTACCTACAGGATCCAAAGGAAGAGCTGTGACCTTCCCTAAAGCCTCTGCTCTACTATGGTAAGACCTCCTGGGCAAAGACTTTCTGTATCATTATGTTGAAACAAAAGCAAGTCTGCGTTCCTGACTTGTGTATTAATAAAACTGACTCCTCTACAGCGGGATCCTGACTGCCAGGCTCTCAGTGATAGGTGTTTTACTTAGCAATCTGAGCTCACAGTGAACACTGCAGGACCAAATTCAGCATTAGGCACCATTCCTTCTCCTTGGCTGCTAGCTCCTTGGCAGGATATTGGCTCTACTCTGCCTAAGGCCAGACTTTTGGAGCAAGACTCCAGCTGCCAGCAACATGATGGCATTAAAGATCTGCTGCTTTTAGGAGAAACCTGGGCTGCTTTTGTGAGCTGCACTCCTTTGAAAGATGCTGTCCATGGGCATGTTCATGCTGTGATGGTGGGTACCCTGAGCTGCCACGGGACACCCACACACAGATGCCTGAACCAAGCCCTCAGCTTTGGCATGCATCAGAGTTGTTGGTGACCATAATACTGCAATAAGCCCATGGGTTCATACAAGGACTGACCACCTGACTCCAGGAGGACGGGCTTCACAGTCACGAGTGAAATTTTCTTAATTTTGCCCCAATATTCAATGGGCAAACACAGCCACTGTCTCCCTTGTTTTATTTATTACAGATACCTATTTCATTTTACCATAAAACAAACATGTTTCAGGACATTTACTCTCCAGGGTTTCTAACCCTGTTCTCTACTAGCAGACTGGATGGTTAATGGGGAGGTTAAGGTGCCTTACCTGGATATCCTCTGTGACCACAACTCTGCCAAGTTGCTGTCTGTCTACAGGCAGGGATTATGGTTAACATATGCACTGGAGTTGGCTCTCTTCCCTCCAGTACTGGTTTCAGTCCTTCTCTGAATAATGAGAATTGAAGCTAAATGATAAATTGCATTGGGGCAAATGAAGTGAATAAGAAGCTGGTAGGCTCTGACAGGACAGAATAAAGGGGACAAAAAACCCCTCTCCTTCTTCCTGGGCAAAAGGGGAAGTTACACAATGTTTTCACTGTAACTCCTGGGTCTGGAAAGGAGAAGATCTTGGCTGACCTGCAAAATAGAAAGTGACAGTTTGGACCTGGCAATAAGTGATAGCCTCAAAACCCAGTATGGAGCCTGTGCGTCATGTTCCTTCCTGGCCTTGCACAGCCAAGCCACGTGCCTGTGTCCTACACTTACTCATAAATTACAGAGAAAATCTCTGATTAGACAACAACATTTACTTTTCATTTTGTTCTATTACACTCCTGGCCCTATGTAAGTAAGGAAACACATCTTGATGAATATTAGCCGTGATAAGGAACAGCCCTAACAAAGGATCAGTTTTGGAGCAAACATGTCCTTGCTACATTAAAATGTTTATTCACAGAAGTTTATCAGATCAGAGCCTAGGTAGACATGCAGCAAGGCTGATAAACTACCTTAGCCAGCTGCCCTGACCCTCTCCAGGTGGGGGCATTTACATTTACCTAGGAGAAATTCTATTTCTTTTCCCCAGCATGCTGGATGTTGTCCTCACACAGGGGACTCTTTCTGCTGTGCGGAGACTCTTCCACTGCAATGGACAAAATAAGTAAAGAGGGTTTTTATTACTCCTTGTGCTCCACACTCACAGCTGTGGCAGTCAAGCAGTGATTTGCCCAGTGCTCTGGAAATACTAGGAACAGGTGTTGCAAATCCTGGTTGTATATGGGGGAGATTCACAGCCCTGAGTTGCCTATTTTCCTGGTTTTTCTTTTTTTCCTTTGTGTTGAGGGAAGCACCAACAAATTGAGCTGTAGGAGGTCCTTTGCAAAGCCTCCTTACACCTAGGTGCTGATGGAAGGAAAGGGCTATGGTATATGCAGAGAGGTGCCTGTTTGCTGCTCCTTGTACTGCTACAAGAGGCTGTGTTTCTGAAGTAGCGCTGACAAGTGTATAAGCTTTCTACTGAGCACTCTCAGGACAAGATTTGGATAACTGTCTATGTTCAGACTTTTTCAGCTCTTCCACTCTACTGATGGACTGATGTCCAGGTGCTCCATCACAGAGGCAATTCAGAAGTTGCTGCCTATTAGGCTTGGCAAAGAAGTGTTTCTTGTGAGGAAGACTGTAGGAGATCCAAAAGACCTTGAGTGGACTGCAGTTTGTCTGCTCTTAGTGGTAGAGGTAGTAGTTGTAGCTCTGTGGTGCCTGTAACCATGGGCAAATATTAGGCACTGTTTCCACTTTGAAGAGTTTAACGCTGCACTGGGAATGAAGGTCCTGTTGGCCCTGGAAGATGGCTCCAAAACCTTCTGCGGGTTGGAAAACACATGCCATGCAGCAGAGAACAGAGGGTAAATGGTGAGTGTGGCCTTGGAGTGGCGGGGCTGAGGAGCTGCTATGCTCTGTGGCAGTGATGGGGTGCAAGGCAGCATATGACCACTGCAACTGCCGGAGGTAGAAAGCGAAGGAGATTTTGCTTGTGCTCCTGGAAAGGCCCTCCAGTCAAATTCATGTTCCAACAGCCTAGGTGCCTGGGGTTCATGAAAGGTTTTGGCTCGCCCTTTGGCGTTTCCTTGCTGAAGAGTCATGCTTGTCCAAGAACAAGTAAAGCCAGAGAGCTGCCCGAGGAGCAGTTCCTGTATCCGGAATAACAGGGGAAGCCACAGGATTGTATAACAGTTATTTAGCCTTCCTCTTGTATACTCTAGGCTTGCTGGGGATATGCAGCTGTGAGGTGAAGGACACAAAGGTCTTCCTTATGAGGTAGGGAACGGTATCATCTAAGGCCAACAAAGGGATCCAGAAGCAGGTAGGCTTGTCCTTGCCACATTGTGTATGAAAATGTTTCCGTTACAGCTGGTTTATCTCACAGCTCCTGCACAGAGCTTTGGAATTGGTTTAGAGAAAGGTTAGATGTCTTGATAACCTCCAGGTGTTTGTGGGGAAACATGCATTTTGGAAGAGTTTATTTTCCATTTCCTCTTTCAGGCTTTTCAAAAAGTGGTGGGGGAGTAGCAAACAGATTAGATATAAGGAGGAAGGTTTAAATAACTTGGCACCAGCAAATCCTTCAGTCTTCAGCCACAGCTCCTTTACCCGGGTGTCTAGTTCAGAGGCCCATGTGTCCTGGGTTTTGATATGTGGCACTTAAGTAAGAGGAGGGCACAGTCCTGCCTTCAGTCTTATACTGTGGTCTGTGCTTTGAATTCTTCACCCGCTCAGCCCAAGCACCCAGGGATCCTACAGTGCAGAGCTACAACAGATGTTGAACAAATGACCTATGCTTTGCAGGTTCAGGAAGAGAAAATGCTGATGTTTGTATCTATTTTCATCTTTTTTTTTTTTTCCCCCACTTAGCCAGTATCTGTGGGGGGGAAAAAAAAAAAAAAAAAAAGTCTGGGATCACTGGGACTAATATGCAAAACCTTCCAGTTTTCAGATCCAGTGGGGGCAATTTGGTTCCATGTGAAATCAATAGCTACTACATAGGCCTCCACTCTGGATCCTGCAAGAGCCGGACCTCATATTCCAAATTAATGAGAAGAGGCAGAAAGAGGTCCTCTATCTGAGCAAAAAGACCAAATATCATATTGGTTGAGAGACTGACTTCAATGTCCTTATATCCTTTCCTGGTTAGGGTTGGCCCCTTTGGGTTAGAGAACTAGCAGACTAAGCAGAGGGGAAAGGTAGACTTCTCTTAGATATCTCTCAGAAGCACCGAATTCATGAAAACAGTAGTCTTCTCTCTTTTTTTTAGTTTTCCACATTTCATTGCTCTATCAAGGCTGCAGGTCTTCAAAAAATTTAAGTGTGCAATCACCTTAAACTGTTGACTGTATGACTACTGTCACCGCTAGGGCTGTGGGAAGTGTTACCTGTGACTTTCTTTAATTGTTGCTTTGCTGAAACCTTTCTCAGACAAATAGGGGTTTTGTTTTGTTTTGTTTCCCCCTCAGCTTTCTGCACATCAGCAAACATGTCACTTCATGATCCGTACTCTGTCAGCCGAGGCAATGGCCCTTGTAAAGACTGTGACAACCAGACAGGCATTATTGCCCTCTGAGTACCAAGTGGCATATTCTTGGAAAGTTAGTAATCCTTTAAATATTTTGAAGTTGAACATAGATTTCTGTCATGCTTTTGCAAGTCTGTCTGGCTTCTGTTACTTAAAGCAGTTTGCAACTGCTCCTTGCTCTATTGACGGCTACTGAAATCACAGTAAAAATTACTAGCTTACTAGGAACTAATGATACGCACATGGTCAGCTCTGCAGTCTGTTCTGGTCCATGCTTTATTTTTATGACACAGATTCCTGGAAGTTCTGCCTGCTGTTCCACCACATTTCTGTGAGATACTTCAGGCAGTGTCTCCATCTCTCTCTCAGCATGGGATCCAATATAATAATAACTCAAAAACTGCTACTAAAAAAAAAAATAGTGTCCATTTTTGGGAGACAGATTTGCTCAGATGTTTGTTTTGCAAAACGTGTCTGCTCCAGCCCATATGATGTAATGGTGAGATACACCCAAATGTTTTTCTGCACTGAAGTCCCTCTTGTATTTCAAGTGCTAAATTCCTCTTTCTCAGCCAAAAGTTAATGAATTGTGCTTCACTGATCAGTTTGAACTTGCTGTCACCTGACAGTTTCATCTGGTGGTCTCTGTTTTTGGTGGGAAGCCAATCTTGCAGTGTCCCTTACCCTGAAAAAGGGCTACCGTTGAAAAACATAATGAAATATGGTGTTCAAGCATGTGTCTCACCAGTGAATTTAAAGATTTTTAGACTAATTTTCAATAAGGGTAAATTTTGAAGACTGAGGAGTGACGTGCATTTCTCCTCTGCTTTTTGCAATATTTGCTTTCTGCATTTTGAATGAAGGGATATCAAATTTATCTTTTCACTCCCTTTGTTTCTCATGGAGGTTAAAAGTTACCTTCTCAGTTCTTGTAAACTGGAATTCAATTTTCAGCTACTTTAAGTAAATAGGTCTTCAAAGTTTTTTTTTTTTTTTTTTTTTTTTTTTTATCACATTCAGAAATAAAATTGCTCAGGAAAGCATTCATCTGAGAATAGCATTCAGGAGAATAAAACAGTACTTTCTTATACAACAGCCTTGTTTCCACATCAACAGTAAGTGCTGGGTGATCACTTTCAACAAATGCAGAAAGACTCAAGTTCCAGATTTGCCTTTTAGCAAAATGAATACATTCAGTAACTAAACCCCCTTCAAAGAGATCAGAATTGCTTCTGTCAAAGCTCCACAGTACACAACAAAAAAATAAACTTAACAATCTGGATTGTATGCGTGGTTTTTTCCTGGCCTGTAGGTAGCAAGGTTTCCTGAGTGTCCTTATGGCAGGAATTTGGTTTCCTAAACAACTTTTTGCAGGCTGAGAGCAGCTCTAGAGTTCTGCACAGGTGCCATTCACTAAAAGTCTGTTGTGACAACAGTTGAAAGCCTAGTCCTTTTTTTTTCTTATTTTTCTGTGCCATAAAGTTATGTCCTGTGTTTATATGCTGATAATATACAGCCTCTAGGTGTTTATATGCTGATATGGCCCCCAGGTAAAATACTCTCTTCTAAACCCTCAGCTTTTATCCCAAATTCAGCCTTGCCCTTTACTGTCCTGTGTAATAAAGACTTGAAGCAATTTTGAAAGCTTTCTTTTATTCATATTGCAGACCAGTTATTGCATAAAATTGCTGAAATAGAATTACACACGCAAAGTCATAAAGTCACTGAGAATCATAATTTCCTTTTTTTTTTTTTTCTCCCCCAGGAATAAATCACTTGTCAAAATAAAGGAAGTTTTTGAATTAGCTCATTCTGTTTCAATAGACAACAACACCAGGTGCCAATGAAAGAATTTTTCTGTTCAGAAAGTCATTGATTTTTGATATATCATAGCACAAAGAATGAAGGAGCAAATGAATTAAATGTGAGAAAACCCTCAGAACAAATGTCAAGCAGCAGGCAGCAGTAAGAAAGCTAAGAACAGGAGAAATGTGGTAAGACTAGAAAGAATCAGCTTCAGAGTGCAAAATGACCTTCAAACAGAAGATGCTTTTTCTTAGATTAAACATACAGAGTAGCTCATGAGATTTTTCTTTGATCGATACAGAAGAGAAGCAACATGGTCTAGCAAGAAATATCCTAGCATGCTACATTTGCTACGGAAGCAGACTCCCCTAGCACAAGGGTGCCAGAGAGCAGCGTGACTTCCAGTTGAGGAGCTGTCGTAAGAGCAGCTTGTGCAGCAGTCACGTGGAGTAAGAAGAGGGGATTTGAGGGTTTTGGAAATAATAAAGGAACCTTTGTCCCAAGTCCAAGATTGTGTGAATGTAGCCAGGAATGAGCACACATCCCCAGGGGGTGACTATCTCAGATTTAAATGTAAGAAAGGCTTCAGAACCAACCCCCTCCCAATCCTGCTGGGCTATCACTGCGTTCATGCCACACGGGCCAGGCCCACTTGGTTGTTGGCTCTGTCAAAAACGCTGTAGTATTGGCAGAGGAAGATTTCACCGAGGATCCAGAGATCTCCAGACGGGGCAGAGATGAAAGTGCCTTCCAAACCACTCTTGCAATAGCCTTGGCGCATCTGCAGATTCTTAGTGTGAATATTGAGCTTAAATTCCAGTGATTTATCTGAGCTACTTTGTTCTGGAAGCACTGTAAGATTACTTTTCATGTGCATTAAAATCTTTAATACCTATCTTTAAGAAGCATGAAAATGGACCAGGGCTTAGACACCTTGAAACCCCTGTGTCCACTACAGTGAAGTTTTAACAAGTTACCAGCCACCTGCTCAGAGCACTGTGCGTTGGCTAGACAAAAGTTGAGCCACATAGATGAGGCACTCAGGGACAGGGTTTAGCAGGATGGTGTTGAAGGGTTTACGGTTGGACTCAATGATCTTGAAGGTCTTTTCCAACCATAATGATTCTACGATCCAGCCAGTAATACTCAATTGGCACAGCCCTTCAAGCTGGTGGTCTAATTCCTGTGGGAAGGTTTTTGCTGCTAGTCTGGCTGCAGGCTTACTCTTTGCCTTTCCTCAGCTGCAAGGTGCTTGTGGCTCATGCTAAAGGCTAATTCCCTCTAGAGTTAAGGGTTCTTTTCCTCCGAAGAACTCATTTTTGGCTTTTACCCCCCGGTACATGTACATTGCTTAACCTAACCTCTTGGTAAATAAGTTGAATTTCCCTGTTCCACTGAATTTCCCTTTCCCAGTAACAGCCACTGAAGTGTCTGCCTCTCTTTCCCCAGTCCTTTTCAACTAGACTTCCCTCAATCTTGGCTATTGCTTTTGGAGTTCCTTGGGGAGATCCTTAGGTCCCTTGAGTCTGAAGGCAAAAACAGTTTGACCATCTATCACTTTTGTCCTTCCAGCTTTGTGCCATGAGATGGGAGAGGGAAGTAAGCCGTGCCAGCAGTGTGGTGGCCTCTGGTGCCTCCTCCCAAACAGCATCCAAGGTCACTTTCTGGGCAGGCACTCACCTGTTGAATGTAAGTCTTGGCAGACACGGGGAACTTGATACCATTGATGACAAAGACAATGTCAGGTAAGTGGTTCTTGGCCCTGCAGTTGACCACATACTGAAAGGGAAAAGGGAATAACCAGGAGGAAAAAATAGGCACACTTCAAACAACCTTTCCAGAGGGTATCATGTGAACAAAGGCAAACTACATTTATTACATAAGGTGGCCAATAATTCTTACACAGTGAGATATTTTCAGAAAATTAATGTGGCAGTTTCAGGTCTGAAAGCAGCTTTTTTTTGGCTCAGACACCTACGGGTGACTGGAACACAAGGGGAACTGTGGAATTACCCTGTTGACCTCCATGCAAGATGACTGCAGTCTGTGGTTATGTGGCCATAGGAGCCAAGAAGTGACTTCGGAACCTGCTCTGTTCAGAGTGAGATCTGTGCAGTGCACAGCCCCTATCCACCCCTCTCACCTCACCATTGGAGTCCTCGATGATACCAATGCGGTCATGGATGACAGTGATGGAATCGAGTGGCCCAGCCAACAGGGAGGTCCCAGTGTCAATCACAGCTTGACAGCCCCTCGGGCACGCAATGACCTGGCCCATCACGGTAATACTAGAAAATGAAGTCCCAGAAAACTCTGGTCTTGTTAGATCTCACCAATTACTAAATCCCAAAGGGCATCTTACTGATGTTCAAATGGGGGAATTTCACGTGGCTGCCAAAGATTTATCTGTTGTTCCTCAAACCCACTGTAAATGTACCCGTATGAGATGTTAACTTCCAGCTAGTGCAGATATTTGTACAAACGGGATGCTCTGCGGAGGTGGGCACATCACAGCAAGCTCTTCTTGTGGAAAAGTTGTGAACTGCTGTCCTAATATCTCATCTCATAAACCTTCTGCCTATGTTTTGTGCAAAGTGTTTGCAGGGCTTCTCGCCTGTCTCTATATTGCACATATATTCCTTCGTTTGCCCTAGATATCCTGCTTCTGCCTCTCTGCACCAGAAGCTTCAAGTTGTTCAGGGAAGAGCAGAACTTACCTGTCTATAGAGATTTGCCAGTAAGTTTCAGAAGACAGAGGGATCCAGTGGAGCTTCCCAGAGAAGCAGGAATAATCAATGCCTCCAAATGTCACAAAACTCTTATTTTTCTCACTGCAGAAGATGGAGAGGACAGCAGAAAGATTTTGAGTGGTTGGTTTAAGCATTTATCACAATTACATAAAACACCGGAAAAAGACTACAAGTGGGGAACTCCAGGGTAGCTCAGAGCTGTATTTTTTTCTCACTAAGATTGTTGTCATCTATTTCAAGAAACAGAATCGATGGTGGAACTCAGTGCTGCTGTAAGTTGAAATCAGTTTACAATTTCCATGATGCTTAAACTCTGTAAATAACCTGATTCTCCCATGCTCATTTTCCAAGTGTGGTTCTTATGCCATTGGTCATTATGCTCCCTAAAAGTGTGTGGTTTGTGACTGTGCTTAAACATCTCCCATTCTTCACCCAAGGGTTGCCTGCAGTTTGCAAATTCTGATGGACGCCTCCCTGGGAACAACTGCTGAGAGACATGGTATACGAGTATGTATCCTGCTACGGGTCAAGGGGATCTTCCAGCCTCAACTTACACATTGAGGCAGAAAGAGAAGACGGCCAAAGATACCAAGCGCTGGTTCATCATGTTGTCAAAGATAGGGGTGGCTGTTGACGCAGCGATGCTGGGGAAGGCCAGGCCCAGAATACCGTCAAAAGGCGCATAGTAGAAGGAACCAGGCTCACTCTCACTCAGGCCAATGGTCTGGTTGCTCACTTGGATGCTTCCAACCTTGTTAGAGAAATGGAGGAAATGAGACATGCTGCATTCTGGGGAAAAAAAAAGTATCCTTTCCTACTGAAGAGAGTGGGAAATCCTTAGGAGTATCACATGAGCTCAGGACTGAGCTGGGAAGAGCACTAAGTGCAAAGCTCAGTGATTTCCCACCTTTGCAAGGAATGCTGCTGAGGAGAGGGCAGGGGGACAGACACTGCCTAAAGCGAGTGGCTAGGGGACCTGCTGTCCTAGAGCACCTGCTTGCTACAGGGCTACACTTGAGTGCAGATGAAGGTTGGCGATTCTTTTAGTTCTGCTCAGCAGCAGAGGGCACCAAACAACACAGAGAATCTCTGCATGTTCTCCAAAAACAGATTAAAGTTAACTGAATGGATGTGTTGGGAGATTTCAGGATCAGGTTAGTCTGTTACTGATGGGGTATGCTCAATGTTGAACAAAATCTCTACATGCTTTATGCTTATGTTCAAAGTTCACTTCAGGAAAATATAAGGTTTTAATGTCTGTTGTTTTAATGTCAGTTGAATAATGCTTGATTTGACTCCCTCCACATAAAAGGGGGTATTCTCAGGTGGGGATATAGGAAATAACTGTGATTACTGCAGTTAGAGATGTTGCCCAGCTCTGGAGAAGAACCAGGCTTTCCTCTATCTGATTCCTCTATAAATGGAAAAACTTTTCCCAGATCTGACCTGCCTTTACAAGCCCTCCTACCTTCCACTTAGCACTCCAGGTACCAGGACCTCCTCATTTGACTCACATGCACAGTTTCATTGGCCAGGAATCCAGTCATGCTGCCAGTGCCATAGTAGATAGAGATAGGCTGGTTGATGGCTCTGTAGGTGGAAGACTGCTGGGGATTGAAGCGTGTGTGGACAACTACAATTACAGAAGAGTTGGATGGTCAAAACCTAGACACTCCATGGAGACAAATGTCAAGGCTCCGGCGTTGCTTCAGCTGGCACGGCCGGTGCATTTATGGAATATTTTATGCTTTGCTACTGCCCAAGACTGGCAGCAATTCACATGTGAACACACGGTGTCTCTATGTGTGTCGGTAACTGAGATGAACGCAAGGTAACTCATTTAGGAGAAATCTTGTAGCTCACTAGGTGATGAACACAGGGAGATAGAGACCTCCAAAAGCTGATTTGAATCGAAGGTGGGCTGCATTCTTCTCTCTGGGCAATGCACACTGGTGCCAGAGGGAAGGAGCTCTTCTACTCCCTCTGCAACACGGAATTGAGAGGCCGTTTCCATCCTAACCTGCCAGGACCCAGTGCTGTATGTGGTGGCCACACAAAACTGGTCATCTCGCAGCATTTGGCAAAGCCATGGCTCAGGCTGTTCCCAAAATGGAAAGAGATAGTCTGACATCCTGTTTCTTCCTCCCTGCACTGCCATCTAGGCCCTGTCTCAGGGCGGCTGATCTCCCAAAAGGGAAACATGTCCTGTAACCTGCACCCCTGCTGTCTACAGTGGTAAAGCACCACCACCAATCATGTCTCACAAACTGGAGGTTTCCATGCCTGATCCTTTCTTTGCTCTTAGCAATAGACAGAGGAGAGACAAGCCAGACCTCACCTCAGAACAGCATTATCTCAGCTGAGGTCAGCGAAAATCGCAGCACTGCCATTTCACCCCAGAGCAACTCTGCCCAAGAGGCTCTGCTATGAGGCTTATGTGAATACCATGAACTGCCCCCCTAGACATTCGGGAAGCAGAGTGACCAGTCGTCGCCAGAAACAGCTCCAGGCACAGTTGGTGGAAATCTACTCGCCAGCAGCGTGAAGGCCATCACTTACCGCAGGCCTCGCTGAGGCAGTTCACCGAGGGCACCCACAGGTAGGAGGAGCCGGTGTCAAAGAGCACAAGAAACTCCTGGGGTGGGGATCCAATAGAGATGGAGCCGAAAAACTCAATCTGTCAATGGGAAACATTTGGGAAGGTTTCAAAGAGAGCAGCCACGCGGAGGAAAATGGAAAGCCCTCTGTGGAGGAGCTTCTCCTGTTACATTTATCAGATGCACACCTGGAGTTTGGGTTCTGCATATGGGGACAAGCAGCAAGTAAATACACTTTTGGGAGAAGTAGATTGTAGCCTCTAGAGAGCAGCAGGAGAGAGATGTAAGCAAAAGATATGCCAGATTGAAGAATGGAGAGAACTGTATTGTTTCACAACACAGTTGTTTCACAGTCAATTATCCAGGAGGAAAAATATACGACAAAAACTGGGATAAGAAGTTTTAGTTTAAGGAGAAAAATAATTAAAACATCTTTTCCTTGTTTTTAGGGACTGCTGTTAGGACTCCAATTTCTTCTCTGAAACAGGCAGGGAAGTACCCTTCCTTCACACTTACATCCATGTAGTTTTCCAGGGGGTCGGTGATAATCTTGACAGGAGGTTTGAAGAACTTGGAGCCCACATTTGAAGGGGATTTTCTGGGGAATTCCTCCAGCAACCCCAGTTCCTGAAGTCTGCCCCTCAGGGACTTTGTTCTCTTCAGCGGGATCCTAAGCAACAAGAGGTGTGGGAGATAAATTAATATAAATTAATAGCAAATGAGTGAGAGACTAGTCCTCAGTTCAACTAAGTTCAAGTACATCCCACGTTGATATTGCTGTAAGGTCTTTTACCATAAACCTTATCAGATACGCAGATTTAGGCACTCAAATTCTGCTTGGAAGTGGATGGATTTCAAACCTATAATCCCTTTTATCATTTTGAAATTCTATCTCAAAATGTGGCTATTAGTATGTGCATACCCAGCAGGCTGTACTTTGGCCAGGTGTACATTCAAAGACTTTTTGCTGTGCAGAGTCCCGTCCACTGTGAAGGATGGGACTGTTACGAGCCAGGTCAGGGTCCTGTCCATGTTCACAGGAGGGCCAACGTCACCTCACTATAGAAAGGTGTATTATGCACCTACAAATGCTAATCACGCAAAATGAACTCATTTTGGACATGGTTCACTGGCCTATTTTAGGCAGGTATTTAAGAATATTTGTGCCTCTGTGTTTGTGGAAAAAACAGGGCCTGAAAGTCTGACCTGCTAAGTATTAATCCAGCACCTGAACTGCTGCACCCTTTCCTAGGTATTTGTACTGCTGTGGGAAAAAAAAAAAAAAAAAAAAAAAAAAAAAGTAGTAGGGAATTTTCTTTCCTGTCCTGCTATAATGCAGAACAGAGAGGAGAAAACCAAGTACTGTGAGTAGTCACAAAGAATCCCCACCCCTGTCGCCACAAGACAGCTCTTCCACCTGAAGTGCTCCCCAAAACTCACCTGATCAAGCACTGTGAGAGCACCACCAAACTCAGGAGCAGGGGTAGCTTCATGATGTGTCTTTATGCCCGAGAAAAGGAAGAAAAGGAACAGTGCCTATAGAGCAACGCCTTAATGCTGCTGTTTGCTCATATGTAAGTTTCTATATCTACATAGAAACCTTGATAAGAAATGCAGGCTTTTCCTTCAAACACCCTAAAGGAAGTATTTGGAAAAAAAAAAAAAAAACTTCTTCATTTTTGCAGGACTAACACCTTTACAATCGGGTATCTTCCAGTGGAGAGAGTGTTGTAGGACAGGACTTGCTTAAAACAAAGTACTTTAAGTGATTTTAATCAACAGTGGAGAAGAGGAGAGGAAATAGAGCCACTGGTTATCATTATACTTGTGTAGTACCTAAGAACACTCGGCCCTGGCTAGACACCAGACAGCAAAGAGACAGCTAAGGAACCTGCTCACTTAATGGGGGCTCTACTGTTGAGAAAGTGCAGTAGAAAATGTCCTGTTCTTCTGGACAAACAGCAAGTGACAATATTCAGATCCTGGGGATGAAGAGCAAACCCTGAGAGGCAAATCGGCCTGCAGTAAATAAATAAATAAATAAATAAAAGGCTTAGGAGACTATCTCCAAAGTTATATAATACAGACTGATGGTCACTTGCCTAGAAATCTAAACAAGATCTATAAGAGATTAGACAACAGCATTTACTTTGCATTTAACTTTATCATGTTTCCAGACCTGTGGGGTAAACAGGACTGCACAGGAACTTTCAGGCTTCGCGTGCCTTGGGACTATGATGAATAAGATCGGGGGAACCTCATCAAATAGATCTGGTGCTTTGGCCTATTGTTTAGGAAAATATATCTGTTCCCAGAATTTTATGTGCTTAAGCTTAAAGGGCTGAGTCTGGAAAAAAAAAAATCCCTTACTGAGATATACCAACATCTCATCTTAGTCATTACAGACTTACGAAAGAAATTTATTTTCCAATCTCCGTTCCATGTCTTTCCTGTCTTTCATAAAACGCAGACTATTGGGCCGATAGGTCTGAGGTATGCTATCCCACAAAGACACTCCTTAGCATCTGGAAGCAGCACTGATTAACCCACTGTGTTACTAATTTATTTGCTTAATTTAAATGCCTGTCCATTAAATATGCCCCCAAACTGAGAACAGTTGCTGAACTTCAGATATCTTCAGGTTGCATCGTTGTTCTCATTCCATCTCTTTTTTGGGGGCTTTTGTGTCCTTTTTTTCCCTGGCCTTGCTCAGCTGCCCATATAAACCTTGTGTTTGCAGGTGCTTGCTTGTTACCAGCAATTGGTTGCATTTTGCTTCCTCTCAAATGTCCCAAGTTGGGTTTTGTTTAGGTGTCTCTTCTCCTTACGCGTGATTTTAGCATCTTCAGCTTTTATTCTCACCCACACCCACTCTTGCTTGCAGTAACAGTATCTGCCATTCTTGCCACTTGCCTATTTCAGTCATTTTGGCTCAAAATGATTAGTGGATATTGGCCTTTCTGAGGCTTTCATGTGATGTATCATAATCATCAGTCAAATCTATAGGCCTCTTACATAAATTAATGGTGCTAATAAACAGATAAATCAATGTATCCTTCCATATGAACCAGAAAATACCATTTTTTCCAACTTTTGTTTGCTTCAGTAACACATGATCATTTGCACAGAATACTTCTCCGTTTCCAGCCCATGCATCTTCCTTCACGGTGAAGAACAAATTTGCACACAACTTTGTACATCCTTCTGCTCAATCCTTCAGCGTAAATTGTTAATGAAATGTGCTTCAGCCTTTCATGTTCACAGAGCCTGCTGCTCAAATAAGCCTTGAAAACATCCACTTCCCTTTGTGAAGTCTAGTCCACTTCTTGCAGTAACATTATTTTGAGCTGGTTATCAGCAATGCCACCAACAAATCAATCTTTGATTAGACCATACGGTACCTGTCTGCGTTCGTATGACTCATGCTATACAATAGCCCATGGTTCTCACGTGGTGCTTGTTTCCCGTAGGGAAGAGAGGTGCCTTTCCTCGGAGACATGCACCAGGATCCCATGACCTTGACCAGCACTTTGCAGGCTCCTTGACATTCTCCAGAGCCTCCCTTGCCAAGTACCGTGGAGGTCATCCCCATCCTACGGTTGGTGTTGACACTGCCTGCTTATGCAATACGGAAATCCGAGCAAGCGGAAAACCTGAGGACAACAGAGGATCCTGACTCTGGATCACAACTTTGATTCACTCTGCTCAAGAGTTTCCCTGTATTTCATGCAAGGAAGACCTAACAGAAGTATTCAAGAGAGATTTAGTTTTATGTTTTGGTTCCAGCTATGTCACTTGAAATAATGTTGTTGTTAAGGTTTTTTTGACACATTGCAGAGGTCTGCAGCTGCTCCCTCAACACTGGTATTTGAGGCGGTAGCTAAGCAGTCTATATTTATTATCACACTCTGCAGCTCTGACGTTTCTTCTGTAGCACTTTCCTGAACCTTTTCCCTCTCTCCAGTTCTCCTACACCTTTATTCCGTGTTACCTCTCTGTGCTCACCTTGGTTCCATCCCTTTACATAGGAAGGGAGTTTTATTTTAATTTTCACTTCTCATAGGACCGGACTTTCCAGGAATACAGCAGCTACTGCAAGTTACTTGCAATGACAACCATTTGAATGCCAGGGACCCCAGCAGTTATTTGGAGTAAGATGACTTGCAGAAAATAACGTAGCTTCAGAGTAGATCTCCTTCCACTTGGGCCTCCTTTCTAGGAAACAACCGGGAAAAGGAGGCTGGTTGTGCAGAATGCTCCAGTCAAGAGGCTTTGGCAGGGGGGCGACGAGACAGGGAAGACTGATCTGAGCCACTTCACGTATCCAGCGACAGCTCAAACCACTACTGCTGAATTTGGACCAGCTGCCTGCTCTCTACACAACCTAAGATGTGTTACCAGCTCTGCTTTCAAGTCTGCTGCAAAGGTTAACCTTTCCCTACGGTTGTGCAGCCCTCCTCCCTCCCCAAGGCCCAAGCAGGGGCCTCCTCCAGAACGACGCGCCGCCATGAGCCGCCCGCTCCCCTCGCGCACAAAATGGCGGCGGCAGCGGCGCCCGGCTCGAGGGCGGGATGTACCATCCTCGTCCTCCTGAAGCGGGGGGGAAGACGAGGGGCGGGCGCCATTACCTCCCGCCCCCCGCCTCTCCGCGGTGGTGCCGCCCACTTCCGTTGCCGGGCCGGAAGGCGGAAGCGTGTGGCAGCGGGAGGGGTGCGCGGCTCCCGGTGGTGAGTCCTGCCGGAGGAAGCGGGGGGGGGGCTGCTGGTTCCGTAACCGTTTCCCGCTCCGGTCCCTCTCCCGCTTTCCCCGCTCCGAGTCTCGCGAGAAGGAGGCGGAGTTCGCGCGCGCGCCACACCCTCGCCCCCGCCCCCCGCGGGCCGCGCGCGGCAGCCTCCCCCACCCGCAACGGCCGCAACGGCCTCGAAGAGCGTTTCCCGAGGCCCGGGGGCTGTGGGAGCCTCCGCGGGGGCGGGGTCCCCCTTTGCCGCCCTCGCTGCATTTTCTCCCCTGTCGCTCCCTGAAGTTACTAACGGAGTCCCCCACAGCAGCGCGTGGCCAGGTGCTGATGTTCCACGTGAGGGGTGGGGGGGGGTGGCAAATTTCCCCTCCCAGTTTCCCCTGGCTGTTAGTGAGATGGGCTTGGTCCTGAGCGCAGGTGTTTTGTAGCCTTGAGCATGTCCCTGTGTCACTCTCAGAGGCTGATGAGGCGCCCGCTGAACAACGACAGCTTTGAGATGTTTCACGTGGATGAGAGGTAGAAGAGCCAGTAGCATTTGGGGCAACAGAGAAGTCCCCACCAGCTGTCCCTTTGGTACGTGTCTTTCCCCTTGGCAGGAGTGCACTGCTCTTTTTAGCCATTCCTGGGATTTTATCTTATTTTTATTGTATTCAGCTGTGTCACACCCCACAACTTTCCTGGAACCTGTGAATGTTTAACATTTGCTGAATATCATGAAACAGAAAGTACTGGGAATAAATGAAGAAGAGCAGTGCAGCAATTCTGTTTTTTCACTGATTTCAGTATTATTTCACTGTCTTTCAGAATTGCAAGTATTGGATCACATTCACTATGTAGAAAGTATTAAGTAGCCTTATTTGTGCAAGCAGCAGACGTGCTGGCACGACGTAGCTAAAAGGGAAATGCAGAAAATGAGACAGGAATTGAGGAACGGAAAAGTTAAAGATGTGCAGAGACACATGTGACAAAGTGGATCACATCAGTGTTTGTGAATCCTAAGTGGGGATGGATGTAAACGTATCTAGGAGGTTTGCGTAGCAGAGTACTAATATTGAATAAAACAGTGCAAAAAAGAAAAGAAAAAAAAACAGCCAGCTAGAAGTTGAGGGTCAGAGAGACATAGTCCTAGCATAAAAGGGATCTGAGTAGGTGTTTCCTTGACAAGCGTGTCTGGCACACATGTAATCCTTGCAAGTAGTCTGTGAAAAAGGAAAAAAAATCAGTTGCCAGAGAAGTGATTAGATACTTTGTGTTTTTCTTCTCAGTCTCTCCACTTTATAGCACGAAGCTTCCTTGGCGTAATTGTTTCAAGTAGTTTACCAAAATTGTTTTCTAATCTGTGGTAGAATTAGTGTCTATTATAGAGTTGACTGTAGAAAACCTAGTTTTTGTTTGACTTCATCTCCCCGTCTAAGGAGTCTGCAGTTCCTCCGAGAGGATGGATACGCTGAAGAACTGGACAGTGGAGGAGCTCCGGGAGCTGCAGGATAACACGGAGGAGATCGAGCGCCTGGCCTTGGAGTCTAGGGAGGTAGGCGCAAACTTTGCTGCAAGGGCGAGTGGGACTTGGCTGGGATGTGTGCCCCGGCACTGGCTCCTGGCTTTCTTTTCCCAGGTTCAGGAGCTGCAGCTGGAAAGGGAGATGGCTCTTGCTGCTAATCGCAGCTTGGCCGAGCAGAACCTGAAGTTCCAGGCACCGCTGGAAACTGGCCGCACTGACCTCTCCAACAAATACGAGGAGCTGCAGAAGTTGGCTGAGCGGTGTAAGAAGCAGAAGGCAAAACTGGGTGAGCACATCCTGCCCTCTTTCCTATGAGGTCATGTGGACTTGTTTTTTTTTAGATTTTTCTCCTCATATCAACATTTTCCAAGGCAGGAAGGCTCCTCCTATGAGAGTGGGAAAGGGAACAGATATGTGACAGAGAAGAAGATCATTCCTGCTGCTTTATCTGCCTCACGTTGCAGAGCAGAGCTGCAGAACCAGATGACTAATTCAGGCGCTGTACAACAGGTTTATGTGCTGATGATTTTGCCTTACTTTGTGTTTCACTTTTTGCTCTGCTCCTACCTTTCTCTCCCCCAGAGAATTTTGCAGCAGCGTTGCATCCTCAGGCCTTGCTGGATCTTCTGCAGGTGGAAAGTCAGAAAATCGAAGAAGAGTCTGAGGTGAGTTTAAGATTTAAATTCATCAATAATTCAAGTGATTAGTCTTTGAAGACTTACAGTTATGCTCCCAAGCCTTAAATCAAGGATTTAAGGATCAAGGATCCTTTAATCAAGGATCCTTAATCCCTTAAATCAAGGATTATCTCTTTGTAGCTTGATATTGTTACTGGAGAAAAAAAAAAAAAAGTGTGTCCTTTCCTTTCTTTTCTCTTATGTTGCACAGTGATCCTCTACATGTCTCCAACAGAGATATAAATCCTAAACTAGGTCTGGAGGGAAGCAGTACTGATGCCAAAGCTGTTTTATGTTCCAGAATATTGCTGAGAAGTTCCTGGAGGGTGAGGTGCCGCTGGAGACGTTTCTTGAGCAGTTTTCCATTATGAGGAAGTTGTCCCACTTGCGCCGGGTTAGAGTTGAAAAGCTTCAGGAGCTGCTGAAGAAGCCAGAAGCGTCGCAGGAGCCGAGCAGGGACTCTCAGCAGCATCTACCTCCTCATGCCCCCGCGGAGCAGGCGAAGCCTCAGCCCTTCCCGCCTGGGGCCCCCTCCTTCCCTTTGCCCTACAGTCCGGCTCCAGGCCTGCCAGTTGGCCCCACAGCCCACGGAGCGCTCCCCCCTGCTCCTTTCTCCGGAGCCCCAGTCGCCGTGGGACATGTTGCTTCCTCCCAGCCCAGCAGCCAGCCTGCGTTTCCCTATAAACCTGCAGGTGCTGGGTACCCAGCACAGGCTGCTGACCTGGCGCCGGGGTATCCCAAGCCTCCAAGCGGAGGTTCCTCTTCGGCGCCAGGCTACCCTTGGTCCCCATCCAGAGGTCCCCCTCCTGCCCCATCCTTTCCTGCCTCACAGCCCTCTCCTCCGCCCCCGAGGCCAGGCTACCCCCCATACTTCTCTCCCACTGCAGGGAGACCTCAGTGTCCATACCCAACGCAGCCCCCGCTCCCGAGTTTCCCGATCCCCCCCCAGCCTCCCTATCCGTCTGGTCCATCCCCTCCCTTTGGGTACCCGCCACCTCCAAACCCCCAGCGCCCTGCTTGGCCTGGCTTCTAAACCAGGACTCTTGGGGCTCCTCCTGCTCCTGGACTGAGGAAGAAGAAAGAATGGAGAGCCTTGCTCTCAGGCCTATCCACGAGTTAGCATTATCTAGGAGAAGAGGCACGGCTCTGACGTGGGGCACGCAGCAGAGGCACCCGGCAGTGGTGAGGCCGATGCTGCCTCCCTGCGCTGTTCCTTTTCTGGTTGGTTGCGACGGTTGCTTGTTGGTCACTTACAAATCAGTTAGTCCAGGCTCTGAGATAAAACACAAGTGGTTGGCTAGATTCTCAGCTGGGACACATGGGAATGACGTGCACTAATCACATCAGCTGAGAGCCTGACTCTGCTGCGTGTGCGCACGGGCAAGCGGAGGCTCCTCTCCGTACGCCTCTAGTTTCCTCTCTAACATATGCAGTGTAATAATTCTAAGCTTTTTTTTTTTTTCATAGGTGCTCAAAAGACACAATGGGAATCTTCTGACAGTATTTCTAATGCTAAAAACTCATTGCTTCCTTAGGGCCTTCTTGGAAGTGAGGAACAGAGCCAGCCTGACTGGCAAATGGTTCGTAATTTGTTTGGCAGGGAGAAGCAGCTAGCTAGCCTGTTGGCCAGGCCTTGAGATATGTCTGGCTTTTTTATGCTGGTGCAAACTAACTTCCAAACCAGCTCTACTTGAGCCATTTCCAGCTGCCTGCAAGGTCAGGCTTTCCTCATCGCTGCCTTCCTCTGCCCCATAAGTACCAGCCTAGTCCAAAGCAGAGGTGGGTCCCAACCCCACTAAGGTCAGATGTTCCCAGCTTGCCAGGGAGCCTCTTTACCACTCCACCTTGTCCAGCACAGGAGCCCTTCCCTGCCTGTGCTGGTCCTGCACTATCCCACTGAGGCACCAGGGCTCTGGTGACTCCCTGGAGCTCAACACGGCTCGTGTTGTCTGTGGGTTAATGTTTGGGGAGTGGGTGTTACTTTGGGGGTTAGGAGGCACGTGTCGAGCTCGGCTTGTGGGAAATGGGGTAAAAGTGAAGTTTGGTAGCTGCCATCCAGCTCTTCACAGCTGACCTCTCATAGAGTTCTGTGAAACATGAGGCTTCCACAGCCTCTGTCTCCCTCCTGTAGTGCCCTGGGGGAAAGGGAGGGGGTTATTCTGGATGTTAAGGGCCTCAGTGTTACTCACATCTCCCTTTGCTCCTCAGGAAACACTAGATAGCAGAGTGAATGACAGTTTTTTAATGGAAATAGGATTAGCTTTGCTCAGCACTTTATCCTCTGAATTCTGCTTGTATGCCCCTAAGTTATTTATAAGGAAAGATTACTAATGGACTACAGCAAGATGAATGCTGTTGGGATTTGATGGTAATGCCATATCTGTGGTTAATTACAATAATAAAACTTGATAAATTGCATGCAGGGTCATGGTAGTGACTGTTTGGGGAAATGGCGTGGCATCCACATGTTATTTTTTATTGATTTTTTTTTTTTTTAAATGTCCTTTTGGTGTCCTTACACCAACTTCCTCTTGATGTTGTCAATAAAATCTCTCACCCTTTTGCAGGACCATCTTCTTGCTGAACCATCTTTCTTTTCATCTTTCCAAAGGGGCCTTTTGGTCAGTGCTTTTCTCCATTAGCCGATCTCTTCCCTTCTCTGGCATTTTCTCAGGCATCCTATGTGCTGTCATTTCTGTTCTCTATTTTCCCTCGCTAGTTGGGAAATTGGTGCTCTTAAGAAATGGCCTTTGTAGTGTTGGAAGGAAGAGAACAAGACCTAATTACTAGAAAACCAATTTTATTATAACATTGCTAATTAAATATCTCAGGTTTATTTTCAGTATTTTTTTCCTTCTGATGCTCTTCACGTGTCTCTGCTTTACAAACCTCACGCTCTCCCGTACGCAGTCATTCAAGCCCCACTCACACATGCGCGCAGGCGAGTATCCCAAGCTACCCACTCCTTCAAACGTCTAGGCTTCTACCGAGTGGCAAATGTGGCCAAGCTTGCGTCTTCACAGCTTGCTAAGAAAAGACAAGGACATGGCCATCCTTTCTGTGAAGTTCATTCGCATGCCGAGAGCTTTGTAGACAGCAGCAGGTTTTGCTTTCAAGCCGGCCCTGCTGGGGTAAGGAGGGCGGTTTTCCTAGGTTAGAGGGACAGGGAAGCAGGCAACCCCCTTCCACACTGCTGCGCACGCTGTGGTCCTGTGTTCTGCAGGACTACCCGTGTGACTTTCAGATTCTCATGAATAGCTTAAAGATCCAAAAAAAACAAAAAAAAGCTTGTGCCCTCCCAGTCAGGAAGTCTAGAAAGGAGAGAGTGAGATGAAGCTTTCTTGGAAAGGTGCTCAGGTACCAGGGTGACAGCAGTGCAAAGGCAAGCTAGACTAGGTCAGGGATGAGAGATGGGGCATCAGTACTTGTCACAGGTGGGTACTGATCTTCCCAGCCTCGAGTCCAAGCAGCTCAGAACGAAGCGCTCAGGGGTGACCTCCAGCCGCAGGGGGCACGGGCAGTTTGAGGCTCTGACTTCAACGGGGGCTCTGAGAACACCCCATTCCTGGAAATAGCCTGGTGAGGTCTCCAGCTGGCAGAGGTATTCCCACTTCCCCTCCCTGCAAACGGGATGAGAGCCATTACACGCTGGGGGGACACGCAGAGGGAATTTCTTCCAAGGTGATCAGTGCACAATTCTCAGGTTTTGCCTTCTCTTTTGTCAGTTTTGTTCTTTTTTTTTTTTTTTTTTTTTTACCACCCCACCCCCTTATGTTGAATCCTACCTCTGCAGGTCAAGAAGATGATTGATGCAGAAAACAAGAGTAACATTAGCCACATCTTAAGAAGCCGCGGATGGGCTAATTGAGCAGGAACTCAATTTAGCCCTCACGTATGAATGTCCTGTGAGATAGCTTGGGACGAGGAGTTAACAGGACAGGCGCAGAAGAGGGTCTTACCTCTTGCAGGGAAGTCACACTCTCCGGGCAGAGTGCAGGTCATAGTCGCTATCGGAGGAATTGTCTGGAGGGTTGGAAGATCGGGATGCGCCTTCCAGAGCTGTGAAGGGAATAAATTGTGGCGTGCTCCATATCCCCTTGGGTCTGCAAGGCGAGGCGGAAGGGCTGGGGAACAGACGTCCAGCCGCAGAGCACCACATCGCCCAGCATCTACAACAGCACTGGCTGCGTCTCACTGTGATGGGGCTTTCCCTCCAATACGACCGGTCTCATCATTCCCCGCTGATTCGTGCCGGAAGGGCGCGCGGAGGAGCCATTCCCTCGTACCCTCCTTGCTGTGCCTTACCCGGATAAGCTGACAGGTAGGGGTTCTTCTTGGGCGGCTGTGCGTAGTCGTTGTCCTCTCCTTGTGCCCTCGGCCCCTCAGCCCGCGGCCTCAAGTTGACAGTGCTGTTGCGGTGGAACGAAACTGGAATAGATGGCAGGCAGGAATGAGCATCAAGGACCGAGGAGGTGCTTCTTGGTGCCAACTGCTTCAACAGAAGGTTGAAAGTTCTCCCATCCTGTTTTCTGCAAGGCAGGGCACCAAGTGGCCAGGGCCTCTGCTTCCACCCAAGCCGGGAGGCCTCTGGGCGAACCGGTGGTGCGGAGGGGCTGAGTAAGAGTGGGACGGGGTGCGTGTGGGGCTCAGCCCTCGCCGCTGAGTCACCGGGGCACCGGTGAGTCAGAGCGGTGGCAGGGGCAGGAAGCCGGGGCGGCAGATCTGCACGGAGGCCGTTCACACCGCAGCCCCGCCGCCTGTGTTGTGGTCCCGGGGCAGCTTGGCGAGAGCAACCTCCGCGCCAGTGCGAAAACCAGGTCCCGCAGCCGGGAGCTCTCGGAGGGCGCTGGCCGGCACGGGGAGTTCGGAGAGGTGCAGGCAGGGACCGCAGCCACCCACTTGCCCTCCCTCCTAGAGCACCCACATGTGCTCCTCACCGTTTTGGTTGAATCCTGTGGGGCCGATCCATTGGCGCTGCTTCTTCCTTGAGACTGGAGGGGAAAGGAGAGGGGACTGGTGAGACAGGACCTGTCAGATCTCCCCAAGGAGCTGCCTGTTTCCTCTGCCAGAAATGGGCTGCATCTCCTTTGGCTGCTTTCCACCCTGCGGCTGCTGCCCATGAGCTCCATATGCCATCCCAAATAATCTGCCGTGCCTGGTAATCCCTCTGCCACGTGGTGAGCCCCTTTGGATGCTAGGCATGGCTTGTGGAACACGCTCCACCTGTTCTTTTGTGTCCGCGCCACGCTTAATCCTGCCGCAGTGTGCAAAATGCACCGCGCTGCCTGATCCCAGAGGCTTTCTATGTCAGGGCTGCACAGGGAGACAATGGGAAAAAGGGATTTGTGCCACTGTACCCTGGGGCAGGGATGATCCCCTGGGAAGTACCTAGCCCCAGCTGCAGAGATCTGCTGCAAGAGGCTGGCCTGGGAAAGCACCGGCATCTCCGCAGGTTTCATGGCGGATGCGAGTGGCAGTGCTAGGGGGAGAGCAGTTCCAGCTTAGAGCTCATCGCTTACTTTTCTTCATCAGTCTCTTGTAGGCAGGGGGTCCACAGATGAGCAGGAGGATGCCAAAGAGAATCAGAGCCAGGAGGATGCTCATTATGGTGCCGGCTCCCAGGCCAGCAGGTTGCGGCTTGGAGTCCTGGCCTGCGGAGAGGATAGATGGGTGCCATGAGCTGGGATCACTGTATTCTGGCAAGGAGCAGTGCTGGGAGCGGTGGCGGCCCAACCACCCCTTCTGGGACCATGGTGGGGAACAGAGGCTGTCTGGACAATGATACTGCCGTGCTGGGACCCCTGGTGCCATCTGCCACCCAGAGCCCCCTCCTCCATCTGCCCCCAGCCATCCGAATGGGTACATCCCCGCACGTGCGGCGGGGCCACGCTGCTGCTTACACATGACGCTGGTGCGGGAGCAGGTCCGGAGCACTCCTTGGCCGGCCGGGCAGAGGTGGAGGCTGCGAGCGGCGCAGGTGACGCCCATCGTCGGCGGGTCCTTGAGCGCGCCGCTCGAGGAGAGCTTCCCGCAGCGCAGCTCCTGGCACAGCTGCCTGCCCCACTCGGCCCGCCGCGCGGGCTCATCGCACAGCGCCTGCCACCGCTCCCCGCGAAACACCTCGATGTGCCCCTCGCAGGGGGTGAGGCCCCCCGCCAGCCTCCGCATGGCCAGGGGCTGGGAGCCTGTGCGAGAGGGGCAGAGCAGGGTCAGTGAGGGGCGGCCAGGGGCTCCGCATCCTGCCTGCACGCGCTCCCCGGGAGCAGCACTGCTGCAGAGGAGAGCAGGGTGCTGCGCTCTGCCTCTGCACCCCATATCCGCTGGGTTTCGGGTATCAGCACTGCTGCCTTTACTCTGCACCTTGCTCTTTCCCGTGTTTTCCTATCCGCGCACCGCAGAGCTGCTGCGTCTGAAACCCAGAGCTGCGACAGCACAGGGCCGAGGGGGCTGCTGCCAGGAACTGAGCATGATATGGAGATTTCCTGTTTTGTCTTCGTATGAGAAAAAGCAGGGGAGTGGGTGGATGCCTGAGCATGGCAGGGTGGCCGTGGGCCCCGCAGGTCTTGCAAGAGAGGTGGAGCCCCAGGGGACTGTCAGGCGAGGGCCCTGGCATGGGGTTGTGAGAAGGGAGTAGATCCCTATTTACAGAGGGCTTCAGCTGCCAGGCCAGCAGCCGGCCCAAAGAGGGGTGTCTGGGTTAGGGAGTAAACGTGTCCTCCCTTCTCCAGCAGATGCCCAGTCTAGAACTGGTGTTGCAGGAGAGGAATAACACCCTGAATGCTGACCCTATGCTCCTCTAACCCCTAACCGCGCCGGGCACCAACCAACTCACAGGCACAGGACTAGTGAGCTTGTCCGAGGGAGGACATATAACCGAGGTGGCCTCTTGCCAAGGGGAATCTCACCGGAGCAGATGACGAAGGCGGGCACTTTCCCCCGGTGGTCACTTGTCTCATTGAAGCAGTCCAGGACTGAGTGTCTCTCGCAGGACTTCTCCACCTCCCACCGCACAGGTAAGTGGCTCCCTGCCTCTGGCATTGTGCTGTGTTCGATGGCGAGTTTGCCGCAGTTCACTGCCTCACAGATTCGGGAGGCCAGGCCATGCCAGGAGCCCGCATCGGCCCCTACAGCACCCCACAGCCCCTGCCTGTAGAGCTCCACGAACCCTGAGCAGCTGAAGTTCCCATCCACCAGCCTCAGCCTGGCAGCACCTGGCAAGAGGACGCAGAGAGAGTGGCTCGTTACTGAGCAGGACGTCACTTATGTACCTCATGTGGCAAAAAGTCCCCAGCAGCCACATTGCATGGGGAGCAAATGACTCCTGCGTCCATTTAATTGGAGAGATGATCACTCCTTCTGCAATGGCAACTCTCCTGTAGTGTGTATATGCTGCATTTCCAGGGTATCTGTGCCCACCACCTGTCCCTCCGCCAAGTGCACGGCACCTGGGTCACCCCTCTTGCTGTGGCCACCAGGTTATGGAGCGAAGCCATTAGCTCACGTACCATCGTAGAACTGAAAATCATCCCATTCACCAGAGCCTGCATGATCCGGAGCTGTCCTTTGGTACACTGGGTAGAGAGGGCAACCCACCACTCACCATCCTCTTACCCCACATACCCATCAAGGGGACAGTGCCAATACAACAATCACCTTCTCATCCTGCTGTGCCCACAAACGGGTGAGGCTTAACTGCACCATTAATGTTGCAAATGGCATTAATAAGACCCTGGGATCTCCGTGAGATATGTGTCTCACAGGTTGCATGAACTTCTTTGCTCCCCGTGAGTGAAAGAGTGGCCAACTGACACAATTCCTCCGTGCCACATCTGGAGCAGCTCATGGCACAGCCGGACAGGGATGGGCTCTTACCAGTGGGCTCTGGCGTGGTGGTCTCAGGTGCTGGTGGGGGCTCAGTGCTGGGTTTGGCCGGCTCTGAAACAACAAGGGAAGTGCCAAGTGGGGCTGGCCGTGCCACTGTGTAGGCGGCTGCGAGAGGGGTGGGCAGTTGGGCTCACCGCTGCAGGTCAGGGTGACGCAGTCCGTGCGGTTGCTCTGCATCCACTTGCACCCTGCGAGTGGAGCCGTCGTGCCCCCGCACTGCAGCGGCTTCACGCATGCTGCCTTCCAGGAGGAGAGCTTGAGCGGGGCGGCCTCGGCGAGGGGCAGCCCACAGCCCAGGTGCTTGCAGACGGCTGCTGCGGTGGTGGCCACGTTCATCCTGCCCCAGGACACTCTGCTCCAGTGGCCGAGCCACTTCACCTCCAGCACCCCCGAGCATCGGCAGCCTGTACCAGCGAGCCGGAAGGCCGGCTCTGTGGGGAGAGCACAGGCATTAGGGGCTTTCCTCCTCCCCCTGCAAGCTATCAGCACGGTATCCACCACCGCTGCAGCCAGCAGGACCGGCCTTTGGAAGGCGGTGGGCTGCTCAATAGCAGGGAGATGTGCCTGGCGCCAGGGCACCTGCATACTCTGAAATGGCAGCAAGGGCTGCTCACAAAATGGAGGAGGAAGGAAAAGGCGCCAATCAGGGGATGCACGGAGAGATGCAGCTGAAAGCACGGGCTGAGATGTGTGTGCCGTGCGGGCAAGTCCACATCCGCGGGGTCTGCGTGGGGGCTCCGGGCACCTGGGAGGGCTGGCTCCATGTCGACACTTACCTTCAGGGCTTGACGGGTCCTCTCTGCAGCTGGAGAGGGCTGTAAAGGAGAGAGACGAGAGTTGTGTTCCTGCCCCTGGGCAGAGATGGGGCCGCGCAGGCTGAGAGCACCTCTGTTGTGGGAAGCGTCCCATAAAAAGGGAGACACAGATGCAAAGAAACCCCCCAGGCCATGCAGTGTGTCCCGAGTATTTTGCTGATGTTATCCTTCTAGTAACACTTGCCTGAAGGGATGTGGGGTCCTGCTCGTATTAAGCATATAGCCTGAAAACCTTGTGAGAGGCTTCTTGCTGGCTGGATCCTCGCTGAGATGAACCACACAGCCCCAGAGCCAAGCTCACAGTGAGCAACACGTGCTAAGGAAGCAGTCAGGGACCCTAGCGTACCTGCACAGGCTCCCCATGGCCCAAGGTCTGCCTTGGGAGCCATTGTGCTAGGTGGCCATGGCCAGAGTTGGTGCGTGGAGCCCCACCAAGTCTCTAGGGCTTGGGGGGCACCAGTGTCTCCAGGCCCTTGGCTGACAGAAGCTGTTTCTGCACAAGGTTCAGCAGTTCCCATGAAATGTCCTTGGGCCTCTGCATGTTGTTTGGGTTCCTCATTGCTCATCAGGGAAAAGCGGCATCTTTGCCACTGCTAAGAGCCCAAAATCCTGTTTTCTAACTTGCTTAACATGCTGGAGTTTCTGCATTATGCATCCGCCCTCTTCTCTCCCAACATGATTTTCCTATCATAAAAGAGCATTTTCTGACTTTCGTGGGGAATCTACTCTCACCTCCTCCTCCTCACACCTTTAATTAAAAAGAATTACATGAACAACCTTATGTGGCTTGGCCGTACTTCTTCCTGCCAGGCTAACTGCATGGCAGACCTATCTGATGGCATCTCTGTGGCACCAAGTGCCCCAGAAGCCCGGCCTCCAATGCACGCCACGTAGGACTGAGCACCCGCAGGTACCTTTGCTTGTGGCTATTGCTGCTTACTTCAGCCGGGCAGGTTTCAGCACCTGTGAGGGCAACTAATTTTGTTTAAACCTGGCTTGCCTGACCCAGGGTCTCCATCACTGGGGCTGGCTCAGGAGGCTCTGGAAAAGGAGATGGTGTGACCCCTGTGAGCAGAGACTCCCGGGCTCGGGTGGCAAGTGGTCCCAGCACAGGGGATATTTGTACCAGGAGAAACGTGACGTGGTTGTGGCAGGCCTGAGGAGGCAACTGGACTCAATGCTCCTCAGCAACTGCTTTGGAAGGAGACGTTAATGCACGAGCTCCTATGTCTGCAAGATGGAGAGCAGGATGCCCTTGAGTATCTGGATGATAATATAGGGCTAGGCTGGTAATGACCGTCCTAGGAGAGGAGGGGATGACTAGGAGGACCAGGAGTTTTGAGGGCCAGGACCCACGCGGCCCCAGCTGCAGCAACCCTTGGGTTCCCACTTGCTTTGCTCCCAGGCTGTAGCCGGGCAGAGCCCCATGCCTTTGTGCTGCTTTTTTGGTTCAAAGCCCCTTTCTCTGTGCCCTAGCCCTTCTTACAAAGCCAACCCAAACCAAGAGAGTGTCATCTCTCTTGCTTGGCAGGAGGGGTTGAGGAAAGGGAGTTCATCGAATCCCTGTCCCCAGCCTGTTTCCATGGAAAAGCACTTGGGCACAGATCTAGCACAGTGCACGGTGCCGGAGTTGGACCTTGCGTTGAGCCCAAATGCTGCCTGCCGCACAGGACCGCGGCACAACCCGCCAGCCCCCAAAAGGATGGCCCCCACCCAAGGTACTCACCCCACGTCCCCACGGCGAGCAGCAGCCCCAGCGTGGGGTGCTGGGCTGCCATTGGGACCGCCGGCTGCCTCCTCCGCCCTGGCGCTGGCGGCTGAGCAGGAGGGTGCTTGGGGTGCTGACGCCTCTGCTACCCAGCCTGGGGAAGGGCGGTAAGGGGGGGACTGGGAGGAACAGTCTGTTTTTCCTCCCTCTGTGGTTTCTGCGTCACACTTCGCTTGTTTGAAGTTTGAACTCATCAGCTTCTTGCCAGATCCTGCAGAATACTTAAGAGTGATGAGGAGAAAGAAACCCAGAGGGCTCGGTCCTGACCCCAATGTCCATCCCCATTCTCATCTCCATTTCCATCCCATCTCCATCATCCTTCCCACCCCCATCCCCATCCCATTTCATCTCCATTCCCATCCCACCTCATCCCCATCTCCATCTATCCGCATCCCCGTGCCCATCCCAACCCACACCGAGGGTTTCTGTATGTTCAGATCAGGCAGCAAGCTGCCTTCACCGAGGGAAAATCCCATGTCCAGCAAGAGATCCCTCGACTATGGGTGTCGATCAATTATTTCAGAGCAGGGTCATGCGACCAGCAGAACCGACACTGGGTTTCAGTGGGGAAAACCAGTGATTGCTGTTAAACTCAGTGCCCATGGCCTTGATGGTCTGTCTGGGCTGGGATCCCACCTGGGGAGACCTGAGGTTGCTCTTACGTAACTCCAGTCCGTGGCAGAAATAGCCTCCCCGCTTCAGCCACAGCTTCCCCTTGCCCTCGCCAGCTTTCTTTTTCTCTCCCCTGTCTATATTTACTCCCTTATCGCCGCCTGCGGTTGCCAGTCGAGGTGAGCAGCTTTGTTGCTCTGGGGCAGGAAACCTGCAGCAGCCAGTGCTGTGTGACCCCCCCCCGGCATGGGGTGCAGTGGTGATGGAGAGAAGAGGGAGAGGTGGCCATCGATTACGCCCTAATTAATCCTTCCAAATCCAGGTCATGCATGCTAATGAAGATGGCTGTTTTCCATTGGCCTGGGGATGTTTCTGCGAAGGGGAGAGAGTCTCATGTGCCTGGATGCCGGGCTGCTTGCTGTGCCTGGGGGACACTGTTCGATGAGGTTTTAGCAAATCTGCCTTCCTCCTCGCGTTCTCTCCTGTACCTCATGCTAAGGCGAGGTGTCTCTGTGCTCACTGCCCCTTCCCTGTGACCCACGGCAGTGGCCTCGTCCTGCCCAGATCCTTGGTTGTGCTACCAAGCACCCAGCCCCCCCCTTCCTCTGCCTCCCCCTGCCCGGGCTCTTCTGGGACTTTCCTGCCTCAAAACTAGTGCTGGGCTGAAGATTTTCCATGACTCAAGAGGAAGTTTGGCGGGGCAGTGGGAGGGCAGAGAAGCTCAGGAGAGCTGCCGACATGGGCAGAGAGGCTGGCAGAGTTGCTCCATGCCAGAATGGCATAGGGAGCTTTTTCTGGGGCTGGGGACCCTCCCCTAGGCTGTACCACACCCAGGGCTCTCTGCTCGCTCCCGCTGAAGAGGGGCAAGGTCCCTGCAAGGCAGGGGATGAAGGCGGCAGCAGGTGAGCCAAGGAGGACTGGTTGATCCCCACATACGGCCAAGGAGACCAGCATCAGCACTGCCTCCACATCTGGGTTTTCTTGGTGGTGCTCAGGCCCCTTGCTGGCTGCTGGGTCTTGGCACCAACTGTTTTCAGGCCTTATGGACAAATCCTGCTCGCGCAGCTTAGGGGGTGTTAGGAAAGGTGAGGCCAAAATCACAGCAGCTGAAAACTTCTTCCCGTCTCAGTTACCATTTCTAATATTATCCATGGGTGAAGGCAGGCAAGGGCCATGTTTCTGAAAATTATTTTTGCTGTTTACTACCTGGAAAAAAAAAATCTTAAAAGGGCAGAAAGATTTTTTTCCTCCCTATTTCTCACCCCTCTTGTTTTTCTCCTCTTTGCTGAGTTATAATGACAAAGAGGCAAACGCGTGCTGCTCTCCACAGGGCTCTTCCCATGCTGACCACTAGCTTTTAACACTAGAGTGAAAAATTCATTCTGTCTTGATGAAAAATAATAATTCCTGCAAAATTTTCCTTACATGAAATAATGTTGCTTTTCCCCCATGACCTTGGTGCTGCTAAATGCCCCAGTGTCTGCCCTGGCTTGCGCTCTTGTATCATTTTAGCCTTTCTGATCCCTGTTTTCAGCCAGGTTTTATCACCCAAGCAGCCTCCTGGAAAGCAGCTGGCACTGGTGGTGTTGCTGGCAGCTGAGCGGTGGCTCGGTAAGTCTCTGGGCTAAACACTTGCTCTTTTGTAAATATTCATGCTAGAGCACTCCCACATTTACGTGTTTGGTTACACTTTGCAGCAGGGCACATGAATAGTTGATGGCAGCCCTGCTCACTTACTCACGGATGTATTACAGCACGGAGAGCGCGGGCTCCAGGGCGGTTAGCAGCATTTCATCCCTCGTTAGGTGGAGGCTCGAGGCAGCAAACCCGCCGTGAGCACATTTGCACGGAAAGCGTGTTTTGATCTGCTGCAGGGTACCGGTTGCTGCAGTTGCGCTGTGCTGCGAAGCACACGCTGTAGGATGTGCTTCACCTGGCTTGCTGGGTTTGTTGCAGGCTCGTGCTGAAACGATCTGGGTTCAAGAGAGCTGGACCTGCTGCAGGAGGAACGTGCAGGGGACGCAGAACTGTTGGGAGCAGCGGTGCCTCCTCTCGCCCGGGCCAGCAGCCGCGGCCACACCGGGAAATCCCTATGGAGATGAGCCTGTCACGCAAGGTGAACGTCTGGGCTAGTTGCACCAGTAACTTGTGCAGGCCTGTGACAGGGAGATCTGGCCATGAGAATCCCAAATCTTACCCTAATCACCCCAGGGTGCCTAAATCCCATGGGATGCCTGGATGGCAGCTGGTCAGGTCTCCTCTTGGAGAGGAGTTTGGACCTGGAGGCCAGAGCTGCTTCAAGACACCACATGCAATATTCGCTTGGCGGCTCTGCTCCAGCACCCCCTGCAAGCCGCCTGCAATGTACATCGACCCGCTCTTTAATCTGGGCATGAGAGCATCATCTATGTGTTGTGACAGATGATGATGATTACAAAATCTTTCCAGAGGGGTCAAGGATGGGGGGAGTCACTGGATGTACTAATGCACTCCCTGCCTGTGAGAAGCATCCACTTAAAACATAGGCACTGCTTTCAGTGTAACGAACCGGCTTGTTAGCTGTTGCTGTGGCATTATTATCCTAACGATCATGGAGGTGATTTTTCTTAGCACCTGCCACCAACATGCAAGTGCATAAATACCTCTGCTGCTGGCCAAAACAGCATTTTGCAGCAGCTGCGAATCAACGTTTGGCCCTGATGTACAGCTATCATGGCTGGAGATGACCCCTCTGCCTCTTCTCCCTGAAGTCTGGGCAGGAACGGAGCACCCCGCAAGTGAGCAGAGATCCCTGGTCCTCCGTGCTGAGGATGCTGGTGTAAGGACTGCGCCAGGGACAGGGCAGTGCAACCGCTTCTTGGATATGCTGGGGTCGGTGTGGTGCTTACAAGCACCCTTGCAAATGCACAAGGGACTTTGACACCTTCTTCCCCGTGTCAACATCCCTCCCATTCCTGGGTCTCATGAGCCTGCCTGGGCTCCGATGCACGAGCAATGCAGCTCCCCCATGCACAGCCCGTGCCCCCGGCCCCTGGCACTTGCAGCCAGACATTTCCTCGTGCTCGTCTCTTTTTTCTTCTCTCCCCTTTGTCTGGGAGCTGCAACCTGCTTTGTTGCTATTTCGGTGCTTCCTCCATTCTTGCGGCAAGCGCCGTGGCCCTTTTGTTCTCGGGCTGCCGGGGCCTCTCCGCTCAGTAAACAGCTGAAGGATGTGGCAGGGGGCAAATTTTCCACTGATGCAGCTTTCACCCCGCCACCACGAGGTAGGTCCCCCAAGCACCCACGGGCCCGTCAGCACCGCCTTGCGAGGAGCAGGGGGTTCGACGGGAGGAAGTTGTCCTTGTGGGAGGGAAATGGAAACCCGCAGATTGGGCGATAGGAGCCAAGGCAGGAAGATGCGCTTCAGGGTTAGGCTTTCCAGTGGAAAGAGCTGTGTGGGGCGCAGTGGCACCGTGTGCTTTGCTGCACGGCAAAGCGCTCCAGACAGCCCATCGGGCACCCGCAGGTAGGGGAAGGAGGCGGCCATGGGCCACAAGAGCTGGGCACATGTGGTCCTCAGTTTGCAGTTTGACTGCTGGGTGCTGCACTCAGTGCGCTCAGCTGGGCTGCATGGGGTCACGGAGCCCAGCAGTGACCTCAGCTCTACTAAGCTTTGGGTGACATTGCTTCAGCCAGGCTTGGGTTCCTCCTCAGGCTCAGCAAAGGACAGGGGGCATGAGGATGGAGGAGAGAGGACAAGACAGGATCTGGAGGTGCACAGCTGTGCCATGGACTGGACCCTGGCTGCCGGCATCCCTTGAGTGCCCTGGTGAGGGCTTATGGGCCTGTGTGTCCCCAGGAGCAGGGCCTGGGATGTGCAGGACCATGTTCTGGCAGGGAACAGGAAGACACAGGGTGAGCTCTGGCTCTGCTGCTGCAGAGGGATGGTTAGGGGACTGCCATGCCAATCCCCAACATCCCACATGCCTGTCACCCTGCATCCCTGTGACCTGATGCCCTCCCTGCTCTGGGAGGCTGGGGATCAGGATGTCTGGCTCTTCCCACCATGCCCATGCCCAGCTAAGGGACTTCCTGCCATGGGCATCTGGCCCTGGGCAGGCGACACGACATTGTCCAGCAGCCATGCAGTGGTGCCTGGCAGGGAGAAAGCCCCTTTCCCCAACCTGCAGCCCTGACCCCACCACCTGCCTCCAAGAGCTCTTGCAGAAGGCTCAAGGAGAAGGTGTCAGGTGCTCGGCCTGCACCTGCAGCTGGGCTCCCTGCTGAGGCTTGCAGCGCTCAGTCCTGCAACAGGGACAGCAACAACAGGGCACAGGAGTAGAAGAAGGTGCCTGGGGAACCAGCCTTGCTCTGGGGATCGCTAGCAACCAACCTGGCCACCCATGGACACAGGACACAGTGACTCTCTTCAGCTACCCACTGGGAAAAGCTTTTAATGGATGCATGGAGCCCGGCAGAGCCCTGCCTCCTGCTCACCTGTTCCAACATCCCTATCCTATCCAAGTGTGCTATTAGGCCTGGTGTCCACGCTGCCTCCCCCCACAGCACGCAGAAAGAGTCCAGAGAAGATTCTCGGAGGAGACGGCCACAGTGAGATGCCAAGTGGTCCCATCCAGGAGACTGTGCCCTCCTTTGCCGTCCATGAAGTTGGCTCAACCCCGCATCACAGTGCACCCCTACCCACCGCCTGGATGCTCCACGGTACTGTGGGCATTTGCAAGAAGGTCAGGTCCAGCCTGCAAGGGACCAATTTCTGGGGGAAGTGCTGCCTTTCCCTGTGGCAGGCTGATGGCTGTGTCTGTCTGTCCAGGTGCTGGCCTGGACCAGGGCTTTTTTTTCTTCAGATGCAGATGCTACTCCTGTGGCGTTAGCAGCTGGGGACCCCTTCCCCGGAGCTGGGCAGATGGAGGGCAAGAGGCAGCCTAGAGATGGCCAGCTGCCAGCCTCACTAGGCAGAGGCCTGGATGTCATCGTAGTCACTGCCCTCCGAGGTGTCAGGGTCCTGTGCACATCCCCCTGAGTGGCAGGAAGGAGCCGGCCAACCTGCAAGGAAGAACCAGTCAGGAAAGGCTGGGCAGGGGGCTGCAGTTGCAGGTGGAGTCTCTGTGTGCAATGCTGTGGGGCAGAGGTGCCCTGCAGCCCTGCTCCTGTCTCCTCTGCCAGCACAGCATCCTCACCGGAGCAGGTGGATGCGTCCCTGGCTGCCTCTGCACCCTGCACGTTCTCGTACCACTCCCCTGATGAGGTGCTGGAGCTGTCAGCAGGATTAGGCTCTGTGGGAGAAATGGGCATTCAGGGATGGGAAAGCTTTGGGGACAGGGACAAGCACATGGGGCATTCCCAGGAAAGCTGGGGAAATCAAGAGTTTTTTATTGGCCTCTTCCATCCCTGCTCCCATTCCCTGGGTTCTCACCATGCCCCTTCCCCTTCTGTGGCTGTGCCTATCCTTACTCCCATCTCCTGGGGTCTCACCATTGCCTGAGGTCTTGCCATCCCTATTCCCCTCCCTGGGGGCGTCCCCTCCCTGTCCCCATCCCAGGGGCATCACAGCCCCACTGCTCGTGTGTCAGCCTGGCTAGGCACCTCCTCACCTGCGGGGGAGTACCCAGCACTGCTGTATGTGGCGGGTGCTACATTCAGGTGGCTGCTGTCATCGGGGGGCTGCGGGCAGGTCCAGGGGCACGGCGGAGGTGCGTTGCTGTTGCAGTAGGACTCTGCAGAGCTGGAGGAGCTGGAGGAGCTGCTTGCTCTGTTGCAGGGTTGGGGGAGCAGCACGGCTGTCTCTGTGTGGCACAGGGACAGCATCAGCCTCCAGGCCACTGCTTGCCCAGACTTGTCCCCACTGTGCAGGACAGGCACCCAGATGGTGCTGCAGGGCAGAGAAGAAGCCTCACCAAGTCCCTCCCCACCTCAGGACAACCCCCAAGGCCCTTTGTACCCTCTGCAGGGACTGTCCCATCCTGGCTTGGCATCAGTGGGAACAACTGGTCCCCTGGCTGGCGTCGCAGGGAGTCTGCACAAGAGAGGAACAGTGGCATGTCAGCTCTGGTGTGGGGGCAAAGGGGCTGGATCGGGGCATCACCATGCCAGGGTATGGTGATGCTCAGGTACCCAGCGGCACACTCACTGTAGAAGGTGGAGAGGGCCACAGGTGGCTTGCTGCTGAAGTCATAGTGTTCATAGTCAGAGTCGGAGTCAGAGTCCTTGGCTGCCAGAGGGGGTGCAAGTGGCTGGTCTGCAGGGCAAGACCCCACCAACCAGGCCATCACCACCTAGGACCTCCTGCCCCATGGCCCTTAAGCCTGAGACCAGCTCCTGACCACCACTGGCTGAAGATGCTCGTCGAAGAGGAGCCCTGCAGCTTGTGGTAGGGCTGTCTTGCGACGGCAGTGAGGGGAAAAGACAGGCCAGGGTCTGGGCCTTGTCCTGGTGCCTCCTGGAGATAGGAGGCATGGGAGCAACCTGCTGGTCTTACCTTGTCCTTTTTGGAGACTGGGGGGCATCTGCCTGTAGTCGTTGGGGACTGTAGAGGGCACACCAGGGCCCTGAGCACTGTGGGTCACCAGAACTGGACCAGAGAGCAAGGGAGAGGACACAGTGTGTGCTGCAAAGACAGAGAGGTCCCTTCTCAGCTGGCCTTGGATCCCAGTCAGCCCAGCTCTTACAGCTGCGATGAGCCTGGGGCGATCCCGACTGAGACCACAGTATTCCCTCCTTTGTGGGCAGACCCTTCTGCACATGCTCCCAGAGGGCTCCTTACCATTCATCTTCCTCATCCTCAGCAGGGTGATGATGAAAGCCAGAGTGACGAGCAGGAGCAGCGCGCCCAGAACCATGCACAGGATGAGGAGTGGCGTGTACAGCGGGATCCGGGTTCTCTCACTTGGGGAGTCCCCAGCTGAGACAGCAGTGCGGGGTGGTGAGACAAACAGACACACCTTGTGACACCTGGAACTCCCCTTTCCCTCCCTGCCCTCCCCCAAGCTCAGCAGCAATGTAGGTGAGCTGGATGCCCCTTGCAGGCCAATGCTGCCACACATCTCTCCCCGGGCAGAGATTGCCACGGTGCCCCTGACCTGCTCTGAGGAAACAGGGACAGGGCTGCCTCTGCTATGCAGACTCACAGTTTAGGTGTGTCACACTGCTTGGTTTTGGCGTTTCCATTGTGGCCGGCATCTCCAAGCCCTGGGAGCCTGGAAGGAGAGTGGATAGAAGGGGAGGCAGGAATTAGCTGGGGCAGAAAAAGCAGAGTTGCAACTTATTGTATGGGGGATCTACAGCTATAAGCAAGCGCTTAGCCTTAGGGTTGATGCTCATCTCCATGACCAGCTGGGGATGCCTTAGAGCAGGGGAAATGCTGCCCACCAGGCAAAGCTGGAGATGAGGGCAAGCTGGATATGACTCTAGCTCCTGTCCCTTGGCTGCAGAGGGCTGTCACATACCATTGCAGATCACACCAGCTGCCCGGGACTGGTGACAAGGAGCTGACTTGTTGTAGGTCCACTTGCAGTGGGCCAGCGATGGCTGCAGCCTCGTGCATTCATAAAGCATCTTGCCAGGCAGCGTGTGGTTGAAGGAGGGCCGCTCGAGGGGCAGCCCACAGCCCAGCATGTGGCACAGCACGCTGGCCTCCATCTCATACCACGTGCTGTCGCACACCGTGCTCCACGTGCCCCTGAAGAAGACCTCGACACGGCCAGCACAGCCATCCCGGCCTCCGGAGAGCCGCCACTGCTGGTGCTCTGCGGAGAAGAGGGCAGAGCTCGGGGACCAGCAGGAACATGCAGACCTGCATCCCATAAGGATAAACACCAAGTGCTTCCTGCCCAGGGGATTTACCCCTTCTCAAGGGAAAATAAACCCTGTTAAGCCTCTCCCGTGCAGGGCATTTTCTCTGGGATCTGGGGGAAGCGTGCTCCAGAGGACAGACAGCACCCGAGCGCAAGGGACTGACCTGAGCACACCACGCCAGCATCCTCCTTGTGGCTGCAGTCGTGCTCCCGGATGGCAGGGCAGTCCCACAGATGGTCTTCATGCCCTTTGCAGCTCACGTCGTCCCGGAGGATGAGCCCAGTGCCCCGGCCGAAGGTGGCATTGTCCCGCGCATGCAGAGCCCAGCCACAGTGCAGCTGCCGGCACACCACGTTGGCGTCAGCGAGGTCCCAGCCGTCGTCGCACACCGTGCCCCACTTGCCTGCCTGCTCCATCTCCACCCGGCCCTCACAGTGGCTCTTCCCACCGGCCAGCCGCAACCTGTGGGGACCTAGTAGACACATCCAGGTGGCACTGACTTGCAGGAGAGGTTGACCGATGGATTGTGCCACCTCCAGGGCACGGCTCTTACCTGTGCAGGTAACTCGAGCCAGCCTTGCTCTGCAGCAGTGGGGCGCAGTGGCCAACTTCAGCAGGCAGGGCCCCCTCTCCCAGCCACTGCAGTTGGCCATCACGGCCACGCAGACATTGTGTGCAGCAGGGATGTCTCTGGGGCTGAAGGGAGCTGGCCCCACAGCAGCAGCATCTGCCACACTGGACTCCTCCGCATCTCCACAGTGCAGGTGCTTGCAGAGAGCGTGGGATGCGGCAATGCTCCAGGACTCCTGGCACACTGGTGTCCACTGCCCGTGGTGCAGTGCTTGCACCGTTCCTCCACAGGGACTGCTGCCATTTGCCAAGCGGAGTGCAGCCATGTCAAGGACACCTGCGTGGACCACAGCCAAGTGTGAGGATGCAGGAAGACACTCCCCTCTGCTAGGTAGTGATGCCCCCAGGCTACCCATCCGCAGGGGCTGTGGACCCACAAGCCCTCCCACCTCCATGCTTCCTTCCTTCTGCACCAAGACGTGGCTGCATGTGCTTGCTAAGGAGATGAGCCCTGGAAATGCAAGCTTCTCCATCTCAAGGGCTTTCACCTACTCCCACTTGGGGAGGGAGGTACTGAGCAAGGATTTTCCTTGCCCCTCCTGCTCTCACCTGACTCCACAGAGGCATTTCCAGTGATTCTGCTCTTCAGGCTGGCAGGAGACTCTGTTGGCTTCACTTGGGCTGGAACAAGGAAGGAACAGTCATGGCATGAAGTGAGATTTTCCAGGACTGAGAGCCTGTCTGTCAATCCTCACCAGTGTGTGCACCAGTATGTGCAGTTCCCCAAACTTTCTGATGCTGAGGTGCCCTATTAATGCTCAAGAGAAGTTGGGTCAGAGGGAAGCCCCTCCAACCTGCTGTGATGGATGCAGGACGGATGGATGCACTGATGGATATATGCATGTCTAGAGTGAAGCTGAGAACAGGCAATGGGAGCAATGAAGTCAAAAGCACTAGATAGGTCAGTGGCTATTTAGAACCAACCTGAGAGCTGCAGTAAGTACCAGCCCTGCAGAATTGCACCTGCTTGTCCCCTATGCGAATTTGGCCCTGCATTTGGGCCAAACTAACCCCCATCACAAGGCCAAGAGCCAGTCTGAGGACTTGTTTGCTGGCTCAGGCTGTCTCTCTTTACTTACCCAGAGCTCTCATCTGTGCAAGTCCTTGCCAAGAGAAGAGCTCAGCTTGGGATCCCCTGGCCAGCTATACTAGTTACGCTGGTTCACCTCTGCTGAGAAACTGGCTGGGGAGGATCAGTTAGGTCACTTGCTGGAGGAACCTGCAGTTTTCTTTCCCTCTCACTTGTTGTTGCAGAGCCTCAGCCCTGTGAGCGATGGAAAAAGATCCCTGCTGAGCTCCAGCTTCTGTGTCTGCCAGGCCTGGCTGCCAGCCCTGGCACCTGGCTGGGGACAGGGAGAGATCTGGGAATGGAGAGGAGCCCAGCAGCAAAGCCCTCCTCCATGCATGCAGTCAGGCCTCAGCAGCTGGTGTCACATGCACAGGAACCAAAGCGTGCCACTGAAAATCCATCTCAACAGTTATTTTCTCTGTCTTCAACTCTGCTGCTCCATGTTACCCCAAAGAGCACTGCTATCTGGCTTTGGCTGTGATAAAAAACCTTCTACTATGCATCAACAGGTCTGTCTTGAAGATTTCCACCACCACTTCCTTTTCCCTGGGGGTCTGAGCGATCTTGTTGCCCCTCTCTATTCCCCTTTTCTATAGTTTTTCTTCCAGCCCTCTGAATTTGTAAAACTTGGAAAACAAAGCCAAAGGGAAGCATTTGGATTGCTGAATAGCTTTGGCAGGGCAAAGCACCAAATGTTTTTGGAGGAAGAAAAGCAAAACCACCATCTTGGCTCTGCTCTAGTTCTCACGATAAGGCTCAGAGGTGCCGCAAGCAGCAGACGACACGGCTGTTGCAACTGCAGGAGGAAAAGCAGGCGGCTACCTGAGCACTCCCCTGCGGGTTGCTGGGTTTGCTCTCTTGTACACAGATGACAGGACTGAGGGACGCAGATCTGTTAGCATGCTGGCATGCAAATATCTGAGCCGCACTGGCTCACGCACAGGGCACAGGCAGGAGTGGAGCCGGGATCTTGCTTCCCATCTGCTCTGGCACGTCATTCGGGAGCATTGCTGCAGCATGGCTGGAAACTCTCCCACCACGCATGCAAACAAGCCTGACTTACTCAAAAACAGATTTTAAACCAACAGCAGCAGCAACCTGGCCCAACCAAACATTAAAAACAGTGAGTCAGGCCTCACCCCAAATCATGAAACCGCGTTAGAAGAGGCGAGTTTTAGGAGATAGTTCTTTCGATTTGATTTCTGGTCTATAGCTCCGAAAGACGAAATCATGACAATTCCCAAAATTTCTTGAGAGCTCAGAAATTTGGCTTTCCTATTTCCACAAGGAGCTCATGAAATACCATGACTCAAGGGGCAGGTGCTTCCCAGCGAAGGAAGATGCCCCAGCAGCCACCATGAGATGCACGGTAAAACCCTGCCGCTGCAGGGCTGCACCTGAGCCAGGCCACGTTCCCTTTCTGCTCATGAAAATAGCTCATCCAAGGCGTGACCTAGGAACCTACTGCCTTGGGTTCCTGTCTGGAGTTGTTGCCGATCCCAAGAAGCCAAACCACAGTGAAGATAGAGATAGGCCCGGCTGGTGGGTCTCAAGTGCTGCTCTTCTGCCTCTACTCAGCTCCTGCGCGCACAGCCCTGTGCAGCCCAAAGTGCCCGTGAAAGGAAGCCCTGGCACTTTTCCAGAGTGAGACTAGGACCTGGAAAGAGGCTGCCGAAGGAAGGAAAGCCTGTCAGGAGATGGAGCTAGCTTGTAAGGTCAACTCTAGCAAATGCTGGCCTGAAAAGGGGGAACTGTAGCATAAGACAGCAGCTCCAGGGACGTAGGAGAGGGGAAAATTCACCACTAACTGTGGGGTTAACCTGGTGCTCACGCTCATGTAATTTCCTTTCATTGCAGAAACTCGTCCCAGGAGTTCCTGCTGCTCAGAGAAATCCTCCGCCAGTGTTTTTCCCTATGATTCCTGCTAAGTCCAGGGCGCAGACCTATCTCTGAGGAAAAGCATGAGAAAAGACACATCCCTGAAGCTGGTCCCACGGGCCCTGTTGCCTGATGCAGTGGGACATGCCCTGTGGCCACCAGCTTCACCCTGTGCACACTGTGTGAGCACCACAACGCACCCAGCTCCCCTGCGGGGATAGACAGACCCAGTGCAGGTAGCAGGATGGTGCATGTTGCGGCTCGGGAGCCTTGCCGGAAGGCGGTGCGGAACGAGAGAGATGACAGACAAAATGGCCCCGAGTACCACAAGATGGAGGCCCCACGGCGAACGCAACTGGAAGCGCCATGGCAAGCTCCTGAGCTGGTTTCCCAGGCTGTGCTGCACATAGGCACAAGTGTTTTGGACCCCTGAAATAAGATCTCCGTGCTCGTGTATTGGCCTCCCGGCCCATGGGCTAAAAAGGTCTCTGAAGGTAGGACGGGAGGGACATGCCTGGAGGGCCAATTCCTGAAGCAGAAAGGCAGGTTCTGAAAGATCCATTTGGTAGGCTAGATGGAAGCAGAATCCCACTCTAAATGTAGAAACACTGGGAAGCTGTTCTCTGATGGGAAAATCCTGCAGCAAGGTAGTATCGTGAGTCTGATCCATCTCCCCTTGCCACCCTGTCTTCCAGCGCACTGTATTTCTCAGCTGAGCAGCACTTTCTGTGCCGCCGCAGGCATAAATCCCTTGGCATTCCCACCTCCAAAGCTGCCTGGCTTGCACGCCAAGGGTTCCTTCGTGGGGAGAAGCACTTAGCACCCAAAACACAGTCTCCCCGCTGCCGGGACAAAGCTCGGCGCTCTTTCCCGCTCTGCTCAACCCGGGGCTTAGCACAAGGCTCTCTCTCCCATCCCCAGACGCCAGCGAGCTGATTCCACATCTGAATAGATGTCACGTCACAGCAGTTTAGTTTTAGATGAAACACTTCTATCTCCCCCCGCTTGCTGGCGGGTTGTGCCCTAAGGGCATGGTATCATTTCAGTCGCGTCTCTCTGATTCTCTCTTCCCTGTCTTGCTGTCCTTTTTCTCTCCCTTCCTTTTAATTTAACCGACATCAACAGCCCATTTCAGCAAGAGCTTTAACAGGGAGCTGACAGCCCCACTGAGCTGCTTGCTGGGCTCTGATGTTTATCACCAGAAAAAATACATAGCCTGAATTTTCTATTCAGCTCCTCCTGGGCAGAGGATGTATGCTGAAGGATAAGGCTAGGTGTCTTTGCTGTGATTGCAGATGAAATCCTGCAGTTATTTATTTCCCCTGATAGCAAAGCATGTAGTGCAGGGCTCCTTGCTCAGCCCGTGGAAACAGCATCCATGGGCAGTGTGAAGAGCCTTCCAGCCTCAGTCAGGCCACTGCACGCAAAATAAGTGGCTGGAGCAGAGCTGGAACCAGTGATGGGCTTGGGACCAGAGGCAGACCTAGCACCATTCCCTTCTGCTGAAGGCCTCAGCCTGGGTTCCTCTCAACTGACGTGGCTGAGGTGCTGCACCAGGAGCCTGCCATGAGCACTCGAGGGGGCCCGTGCTGTGGTGAGCTGGATCCTGTCCTGACACCCTTTTCACTAGCGCAGCTGCAGTGGGAGCTGAGACCTGCCAGCTAGGCAGGACCAGCCATTTCACATATGGCCCCCTGCATCCTCTGCTTTGCCTCAATTGCTCCCCAGCCTGTGACAGAAACTGCTAGAGCTTGGCCACCTCTCAAGAAGACACATCAAGATGCATGAGGAGGTCACTTTAAAAAATTCCACAGCAAACTGGTTGAATGAAATGTGTGTCAAGTGCCCTGTGTTTCATATACCACTTGTCTTTCTGCTCTGTGCTCAGATCATGCCAAATAGCTTTGAGCTACTGATCCATAAGAGGCTCCTGACTGCAGCGTGCTGCACAGTGCCAACACTGGATACGCAGGTCAAGGAGAAGAGGACTCCCTTCCACTGCCGACCGCCTTACTAGCCGCTACCTGGGTTGGTGTGCAAAATGCCAGCAACCACGCACATCTCCTGTAGAACAGCAAATCCTCCCCCACAGGCACAACACATCGCGACACTGTGTGTCGCTGAGTTAGCCCCTTTATTTCTAAGTATGCCAGAGGCAGCCTATGAAAATAAGCACTGCTACTGCAAAATCAACTTTGCTGTTGTTGGGGCCGTCACATGCATCTTAATGACAAAATTTATTTTCTTCGTGCTTTAAGTAAGAACCAGTTAAAACGGGCTGTAAGGAAACAGTAGATGCTAGGCATTACAGAGAAAATAATCAAAAGGATCATGGGCTATGGGATTAGCAGCCTCGTGCTACACTCTACAGCACTTTAAATCCTGCTTTTACTTCTGTTCATCAATTGCTACATGATATATCAATTTATTTAACCTACTTGTATGGGGTTTGCATCAGGATGCCTTTGTCTGGGGCAGACATCCCAGGGTGCTGGGATAGAATAGGCTTCACAAAGAGCAAATACGGTCAGTAGTTTTTTTTCTGTGGAACAAAATCCACCCCCCCCAAAAAAAAAAAAAAAACAAAAAAAAAAAAACAAAACAAAACAAAAAAAAAAAACAAGAATGCCTATAGATTTTTAGGAATGAATCGTTGCTGGTCATTTGGGTAAGACTCAATATCCACGGTTTGCTGATCAATTCACGGGAGGATTTATTGCATGGTTAGCATTTGATGAGATTTCAGAAATAAACCTCAGAGTCGACTCTAGCAACAATTCCTCTGGCTGCTGCTTTTTTCTCTGGCTGCTGCTTTTTGCCTGAATGGTCTCCAGTTTTCTTATTAAAAAAAAAAAAAAAAAAAAAAAAGATAAAAGAGAGAGATGAAAAAATAGGCCCCGAAAGGCACCTGGGGAGCGTGATGGGTTTGCAAAGCAGAAGCAGGACAGGCACAGCAGGAAAAAGCCACTGCTCTTGTGTCCTGCTGCTTGTGAGAGCATCTGGGACTGGCCAGAGAGGGAGGACACTAGGATGGAGGAACCTTTAAGCTCACCCCATAAGGACATTCTTCCATCCCTAACCTAGGATGCTTTAGCACCGGCAAAAGGCAGTTGATTTACAGCCCTGAACAGCCTTGTTAGTAGGTCCAGCACAGCTGAGTAACTTGCCCCAGCCCCATAAAAATATTTGGTTTTGAGTGTGGGGAGAAAGGAGGTAGTGCTGGTATCCCTCTGTGCAGACCCGGCCAATGGGAGGGGTGTGAGAAGAGCCAGGACTAAGATCCTGGGGTTTTCCTAGGATGTGGAAGCTTGTTTCCCTCAGAAAACAAAACTGAGACTGCACACAGCACTCCCAAAGGCTTTGGCAGCCTCCCTCCTTTCCACTCTTCCTCCTTCAGTGTTTAAGTGGCGCAAACAGAAGTAAAAACACATTCAGGCCAGCATGAGCAAGGAAGATAACAGAAGAACAACAACAAAGAAGCAAAGAGGAGTTGTTATGCAGAAGCATGGGAGATGACAATACTTCGTTAATTGATCAGAAACAACCGCAGCCACAGAATTAGCTGTTGTTTCTGTCAGCCATTTTAGGTGTGAACACACACTGAACCCTGCAAAAGTGAGCAGAGGTGATGGCACCATCCCAAGAAAACTTTCTGCTCAGATGCAGTGACTGACAAAATGATTAGCTATGATGGGAGCTGGAGAAAAGGCACTAAAATCCTAGTGCCAGCACTTGGGCAACATGGTAGGAATGTGGGTCCCAGGGAAACCGGCTTGTTCATTCACTCAGCAGAAAACGGCACTGGGAGGGGATTCCTTCACATGATGAGGGACCAGTGGGTTGGAGCATATCAGGGACTGCCTGTGAGCCCATTTATTAATTATAGCAATTATCCACTTCTTGATGCTAATTTCAGATCAACAGCCAATGCAGGTGATGTGACCCATCTGTGGGGAACCGTCATTTCCCCCACTGTAGAGGCTTACAGAGGATTTAGGCTAGGTGCCTAAAATTCAGTGAGGGTCACGTTTATATTAGGTGTTTAAATTAAATTTTCCTGGGACAATAGCAATACCAATAACAGCACTGGATTGTCTAAGGCTGACTTTAGGAAGTGTTTTGCCTCAATTTTGCCTCAGCAGAAAGGCTTGTCTGTTCGCTGTGGCCTTCCACTAATTCACAATTGTCTGCGAAGACCTGGGGGAAAAAAAAAGCAGGGAGAGCCTCCCCAAGCCCATTAATTCATTGGCAATTTTCCATTGCTTTGGCCTTGTGTGGCTGTCTACAGGAAGCCTTTGTTGCTCTGCCCAGGGCTGCCACAGGAACCGAGGAGGATGGGGCACTCGTGGGGGAAATCTCCCCTAAAAGATTTCTTGGGAGCACATCAACAGCCATATGTTCTCTTCATAGAGCAGGTCGCTGGCCATCTGTGCTCTGCTGTCACCCATCTTCCCATGCTGATCGGTGTGACATGGCTCTGCAGCCCCATCACCCCCATCATTAATGCCACTGGTGACTCCTTCTCCATCCCAGCTCTGCTTCCAGGCCTAAGGCTGGGATGGAGGGGAAAGCAAGAGAACTTCATTTGGGAGGGGAGTTGCTTTCTTTGGTGGTGTTTTAGGGCATCTTGGCCTGGTCATCCCCTCCACCAGGAAAGCAGATATATTTATAGTAAGTAATGGCCGAAAGAGCTGCCTATATGGAGTAGAGGGCTTGGGCTGTCCTCCACAAGGCAGGAAGAGTTGGAGAGTGGGACAGTTCATCTCAGGGTCCTTCAGATTTGTGCTCTTATCTCACAATGGCTGTTTGAAGTTGTGCTTGAGTTGGAGGAGACTGAGAGCATGGGAAAGGCCTCCATCTCCCACCTTGGGAGACACTTATCCTGAGAATCCTTTTATATCTCCCAAACCCAGTTACATCCAAAAACAGAATCCCTTTTGCTCATTATGAACAAGCAGTAAGAAGACATATGAAGGAAAGGTGGAGATCACCCCACTCCCATGCTGTGCCTAGCATCTCAGGGTGGAAATAGGGCTGGTTTCCTTTGCTCAGCACTGAATTTGAATCAACCCTGATAATATGCACTCTGTTTGCAGAAACAGATTCAAGACAGTTGCAAGTACCTATGTCTAGGGAGAGACTGGCCCAGAATGAGGTGAAACAGAAGATAGAATCTTCCATTCTTCCGTCCGAGTCTTCTCCAAGACAGAATATCAAATATCTTAGCTTGAATTTCACAGTATGAGAGTTTGTGCTTGGAGTTCCCTCGTGAAAAGATGAGAAGGAAGGAAATGAGAGGGAGAGTGATGAAGGTGGCATACCTTGTCTGAGTGCTGTTAAGAAGAGAGCTGCCAGGAGCATGTAGAGCACCTCCATCCTTCTCACAGACTGCCAAGTGGTCCCATCATGGACTTGGAAGATGCAGGGTCAGAAAACCCTGTCCTTTCTCCGTGAAGACATGGTTGGTGCAGCCCTGTGCGCTTTCTCTCTCTGCCTCTCTCTCCTTTTCTGTCTTGTGGTTGAGGTCTCCAGGAAGCTAGCTCAGCATCTTGGGGGTGGAGGGAGAGAAATGAGCAGAACAGAGCAGTTGCTGGGGTGGCTCCATCCTGCAAAATGCAGCAAACAACCCAGCCATTCATTGGAGGGAAGTGGCACCCCTGAACAGGGAAGTGGGGTAGATCAAGCTCCCAGGGCTTTGCTCAAGGCTCGCGCTACATGTCTGCTGCATTACTGCAAGTGACAGCACTGCCTTGGGGAGCCATGAGAACCTCGTGGTCTCACACCTAGTGGTTCTCAGCCCCAGGGGGATGCAGGACTTGCTGGGGATTTGCATCTCCTGGTGTCCCACCAGATCCCGGATTGGGGCCCACCTGGGGGTCTTCCATGGGGCTTATGGCCCTGCCTGAGCTGTTTGGTTTCCACAGGGAGATGGAGGAAGTGGGTGCTGGTGCAGAGAGCCTGAGGGCAGCTCCAACAGTGCCACAGGCACCCTGAGAGCCAGAGCAGGAGGCTCTTGGGGAGCAAACTTCATGTTCCGTCTCGTCGTCCTGCCACCACCTCAGAGCAGCCATCCTGTCTTGCCCAGAGATCAAGGGAGGGCACCTGCCAGCGCAGCCCTGCTGCCCTCTGGAGGCTGGGGTGCCCTTCTGTGCCCTGGGACAGGGCAGAGGGGTGTCCCGGGGGGCCCCAGACCTTGGAGCAGGCACCTGGTGGGAGGAAGGCCGGGGGGGAGGCAAGGGAGCACCCTGCTGATTGCTGTAACAACCCAGGGCCTGAGTTTTGGGGTCCAGTAGGCTGTATCTCTCCCCCTCACTCCCTCCTTTCCTCAGGTGCCCATTTTGGATTTTTGAAACTTAAAATCTTCTAGCATGTGACCAAGCCTGGAGAAGTTGCTGGAGAGGCTGGCACACATACCCAGGGAGCAGGTGATCCCGTTTCTTTGGTAAATTGAGCAGCAAAACAAACACTTGTGACCTTTGCAAGCTGCATGATTTGTGAGCGTGTATGAATTTGTGGGCGGCAGGAGGTCAGCAGAGTGGTTTGGAGAGAGGCTCTTGCAGCCTGCCTTCGGCTATCTCAAGCGGACATGCAACACCTCCAGCAGAGCACGAGTCCTGGATGCTCCTGTGCCCATGGCAGAGAGCAGGTCGGAGAGTTCGACACCACAGACACCCCGGACTGAGGGGTCCACCGGTGCCTTGGTGGAGCAGTGCAGGAATGCCAGCTATGGAGTGGAGGGAGATCAACACCCCATCCCAAGACAGAGAGCGGGGGACGTGGAGGCTCGGAGGGCTGCAGCCCTGTGAAAGAAGAAGCTGCACTCGCCCATGGGGCCAGGGATTTTCGCTTCTGAGCCACGGGTTGTCATATGATGTCTCTATTCATCAGAGAAAGCAGAAGCAGGAGCCAGGGAGGGGCGGGCAGGGGATGGGGCTCCGAGGCGGAAGAGGCTGGAGAAAACCCATCCAGCAGCGAAAAGAGCCTGGGTCAGAGACCTGGAGGGGAAAGCTGAGTGAGGAAGCGGCTGCCAGCAGAGCCATAAGAGGGAGAAGTGGCCATCCCAGACAGATGCAATGGTGAAGGATTGTGCAGCAACCCCAGCTGCCAGGGACGGCACAGAGCTCTACCGCAACCACAAGCCGACGAAGGACATGGCCCCAGCGGGTCGCCGCGGGGAGCGGAGGCCCTTGCTGGCAACGGGCAGGACCGGGGATGGGTCACCGCTCAAGGGACGCTGGGCGGCATGCATGGCCGTGCTGGTGGTGGAGAGCCTGGAGCGGGCGGCTTTCTTCAGCATCACAGCCAACCTGGTGCTCTACCTCAACAGCAGCACCTTCAATTGGGGCGGCACCCAGGCGTCCCGTGCCTCCCTGCTCTTCCTGGGGGCCTCCTACCTACTCTCGCCTGTTGGCGGCTGGCTGGCGGATGTCTACCTGGGCCGCTATGGCACGGTGGCCCTGAGCTTCTTGCTGTACCTCCTGGCAGCTTGCCTGCTGCCCACCACAGCCTCACTCGATGGGCGCCTCTCCCTGTGTGGGCAGATGCCCTCCTACTCCATCCAGAATTGCTCCGTGGATCACACCAAGATGTGCCTGGGGCATCCCCAGTACCAGTACTGTGCTCCCGTGGTCTACTCCGGCCTCCTGCTTTTGGCTCTGGGTGTCAGTTCCGCCAGGGCCAACCTTACCCCCTTTGGTGCTGATCAGGTAAGCGGCCCTTCCTGCCATGTCCTGCTCTGTCTGGTCCTCCTCAAAAAGCTCCTCCAGCTCTGGATACTTGCCATGTGCTTATGTGCAATAGATATGCCAGTTTTTGTTCCTCCACTAAAAAGTGAAGCAGGTGGTGTCCTCACAACCCAGGAAGAAAGACTGTGGGAAAGAGCCGACATGATGATTTCCAGGATGGTTTCCTAACCATAGACCACCTGCAAATTCTTTGAGGCCCTTTGCAGAACCTTGCTGGGGAAAGTGGGGCATAGGAAGGAGTAAAAAGCTGGATGGTAAGGGGTGAAGAGAGGCAGGAGATGGTGAGAGGAGACTGTGGAGGAGTGTTAGAGCACAGCAGAGATGTGGGAGGTTGGTAGGACAGGGGATGAAATGGAAATCTTGCATTCAGACTGAGGTTTGGCGCTATCCAGGCACTGCTGACATTGAGCTGGTTATAGGGCACATTTCTCCACACTGCCTTCTCTCACGCTCGCAGGTGACTGACCGGGGTGAGGACACTACACGGCGCTTCTTCAACTGGTTCTATTGGAGCATCAATATCGGGGCTGTCTTCGCTCTCCTGGTGGTGGCCTTCATCCAGCAGAACATCAGCTTTCTGGTCGGCTACCTCATCCCTGTTGCCTGCCTGGGCTTAGCCCTCCTCATCTTCCTCCTGGCCACCCCCACCTTTGTTACCAAGCCCCCCACAGGCAGCCAAGTCTCTGTCATGATCAAACTAGCTTTGCAGAGCTGTGGCTGTAGCTGGCTGGGGGGCAACAGGGTCAGGTGAGACAGGGCTGGGGGTCTCCTGGGAGCTGAGCCATCCCATGCCTGACCCTTCTCACACTGTCCTTTCCTCCTAGGCTGAATACTCACTGGTCACACACTGGGGCTAGGGAGCCTTTCCCCAGTAGCAGACCACAGCCCGGGGCTCCATCTCATGAGGAAGACCTTGCCAACTTCCAGGTGATGACCAAGATCCTTCCCGTGATGCTGACTTTCATCCCTTACTGGATGGTCTACTTCCAGGTGAGGTGTGATGGGTGGCCTCTGTGCCAGGCAGTGGGTAGCCTAGGCAAGGGACAAGATGGACCGAAAATCCTGGCCTTGGCTGAGGTCCAGAGAGGCCAGCTGAAGACATTGTGTTCCCCCAGACAAGTGAGGTGGTAGCTATGAGAACTGATGGATACCAGATCAGGTTTAATAGTGGGACTGCTTTGCAGGCAGGCATCTGCCAGGACATTAGTGGATAGGCAGTACTCAACTGTTCCTCAAGAGGAACAGCCTGTAGGGACGTCTTTGAAGGGAATGGAGAATCTGGCTGTTCAGGGGTATCTTGAGCCAGGAGGAATGTGGTGCAGGGTATGTGGGTGGTTCCAAGACATGAGTTTGGGCTGGGACACCATACCACATGTCACCTAATACCCAGAGCTGTACCTTCAATTCTGCTGGAAGCTCTTAGAGTTCCTGCTTTGTCAAGCAGTCTTGGGGCAGTGTAGTTCACGCTGGCTGGAGGGAGGACTGCAGGCAGATAGGGTGGTGGATGTGTTCAGAAGCTGGATTTTCTCCCCTCACCACTGAGCCAACAAAGCCACCCTCACTGTGTCTTTTAGATGCAGTCAACCTATTACCTGCAGGGCCTACACCTCCGCATCCCCAGCATCTTCCAGCATGGCCAGGCCCATGCCAGCACTACCCAAAACTACATGGTAAGAGAGAGGGTTTGGAGTTCACAGATCTGCTGAGCAGGGCCAGGTCAGAAACCAGAGGCATCCCAAGGGATGCTGAGCTCCTTTCTGAGAACAACTGCTGGGTCTCGACCTATCTCTGCCTGCAGTTCCCGGATGCCTGGCTCCTCCTGGCCAATGTGGTGGTCTTGCTGGCTTTGGTGCCCCTGAAAGACCGTGTCATTGACCCATTCTTGGTAAGGTGGAAGCTGCTGCCATCAGCACTCAAGCGAATGGCCCTGGGCATGTTCTTTGGCCTCGCCTCCATCCTCACAGCAGGTAAGACCCCAGCCTGAGCAAAATGGGATGTGAGCCTGTCGTAGGCAGGGATTCCCTCTGTCCTCACCACCCATCTCCCCCAGGGATCCTGGAGAGGGAGCGCCTGCAGTATGTGCATCACAACCAGACTGTCTCACAGCGCATTGGCAAGGACAGTTATGTGGCCGCCTCGCTGCCCATCTGGTGGCAGATCCCGCAGTACCTGCTCATTGGCATCAGCGAGCTGTTTGTCAGCATCCCGGGTAAGCGGTGCCCTCCCCTCCTTGCCTCACATGGCTCTGGGGCACCCGGCTGTGTACACTCTGCCAGGCAGAGACTTGCATTCTGCAGACTTCATCCGTGGCAAGGTTGTTTGGAGGGCAGATGGCAGACCTCATCGAAGGATTCAAGGCCCTGCCCTGCCATCAGCACCATGTGCTCTGTCTGCTTTCTCACAGGCCTTGAGTTCGCCTACTCTGAGGCCCCCAAGTCCATGAAAGGAGCCATCATGGGTCTTTTCTTCTTCATCTCCGGGGTGGGCTCACTCCTGGGCTCTGGGCTTTTGACCCTCCTCTCACTGCCTTCGCATGGGTGGATGCACTGCCCAGAGGACTATGGTAAGCACAGACTGGGAGCCCAGCCGCCCGCTGCGGGGATATAACTGAGCCCCATGAGCCAGTGGGATAGTGGCGCTGGGGTGGAGGTCCGAGGTTGGGTCTCATGCTCTGCGTACCTCTGCAAGACCATTTTCCCTGTGTGCTTAACCCACCTTTGTGGCCAGCAGAGCAAGGATGGGGTGCAATACAGCACAGGTGTGTCCTTAGGGCTTTCCTGGGCTCTGACTATCCCTTCTTCTCACAGGGAACATTAACAATTGCCACATGGACTATTACTTCTTCCTGCTGGCAGGCATCCAGTTGGTTACCTGCCTCCTCTTTGCCTGGATCTCTGTGCACTATGAAAAACAGCCACGCCGGCCTGGCACTTGCCACCTCTGCGTGGAGCAGGAGGAGGACTGACACCACAAGAGGTGACCCAGGTCTTGTCCCCATTCCCACATCAATTCAGAGAGAGGATGCTGGCCCCCGTCCCACTAGGGCATGTGGGACAGGTTCCCAGGGCAGCCTCACTGTAATAATGATTCCTGCTCAACCCCTCTGTGCCGCCCCAGGACCCTCCCCTTCCTTGGGTTTCCAGGGAGCAGCAGGAATGGCTCAAGACTAGCTGTGAGAGGGAATTAGGTATGTGGCAGGAGAGGCAGGAGAGAAGGTTTACTGCATCCTGGTTTGCTGGTGCTGCCTTGAGTTGGTCCAGCCCACTGAGAGTCTGCAAGAAAAAGCATGATGGAGAGGGCTAGAGTGAGCACCCCCTTGTGCTCTCCTGGCGTGATCCTGTTAGGGAGTGGGGGAACATCTCAGGATCACCAGAAGAGCTTGGAGGGGATCCAGGAGGAGCAGAAAGCCACAGTGCATCCATGAAGAAAGGGGCTGGCATGGACATGTTCCCTTAACCTGCTGGATTTCACCACTAAACCTATTGCGTAACTGTGTGATGGGGGAGATGGTTCACCAGTTTTTTGGGGGGATAGAGGAGAGTGGAGGGGTGTCCAACTGTTTGTGGGGCCTGTTGCTCTAGCTGGAGGGCCCTCCTGCAGTGGGGATCCAGCACTGGGCGCGTCCTGGTCCTGTGTGCGTTAGGTCTGGATGGGCTGAGAAAGGTGGGAGTCCATGTTCCATGGCATGATGGGGGGGAAACTCCTTTCCCCACACAGCCACAGCCTCCCAGGGCCCCCATTTCCTCGCCAGGCAGAGCTGAGTGCAGCAGCACAGCCAGACTTGTCCGTGTGCCAACAGGGCCATCACCCCAAGGTCACCCCAGCTATGCCAGAGCCAGGGGCAGATCCCAAAGCCCTTCCCATGACTGGCTCTGCCTTCTTCTCCCTCCTACACTAAGCCCAGTGCAAACAGGCCCCCCACCAGACCTTGCATCTTCTGCTGTCAGTTCAAGCCTCCAGAAAGCTACGTGGCGGCTCCTTCCTCCACCGCGAGCTCACGATGGGCTCCTCCAAGCACTCCTGCAGTTCCCCTGCCGGGGACTTCCCTGCCGCAGCTTCTCCGGCACAGCTGGAGCTTGTCTCGGGGGCCATAATGGAGAGGCCCTTCCAGATGGAAGAATCACGTCTCTATCCCCCACACCCTATGCCAGCCACGGCGAAATGGGGGCAGTGGCGGGAGGTGGCCACGCAGGCACCAGCTCTCCGGTCCCCTTCCCTTCCCAGCAGGAACAAACATGCCGGGCCACAGGGAGGAGGGAGATCAGCCTTTTAAAATATTTTATTTTTGTAACAATGTCAGAATTAAAAATCTTCCATAAATAACAGACACCCCTTGTGGCAGCCCCTTCCCACAACGCTACAGGTATAAAATACCGATCATACAAAACGGATGCATGGCCAGGGTGAAGGTGGGGATGAGCTCGTTCCCCCAGGCCCCCTCCTTGCTGCAAGGGGACAGGGCTGGGGATGGGGCAGAGGGACACGGGCCAGTCCCCGGGATCAGACCACAGGACTCATCATCACTATGAACACAATGTCGCAATGAGACCCAAAGCAATAAGGGGACCAAGGTTTCCTCCACGCAATTCCCCCTCTGGACAGCTTCCCGTGATGAAAACGCCCTCCAATGCCAAGGCGAGCAGCGGGCCACCTGGGTGTGTGGTGGCAGTGGTGACCTCCCAGCAAGGTGGGCCTGGGGAGCTGGCATGGACCACGAGGGTGGAAGACGCTCTGAGCTAGGAGGCAACCGCTCTGCGAGCTTGTCCCTAACGGCGATGCCTTTCCCGTACAGGTGTCTGGGGCCGGTCTCTTCAGTGCCCCTGGTGGTGCAGGGCTCCAGCCACCACGCTGGCCTGGGCGGGGTTGGGGACGGGTCCCCCGGAGAGGCATGGCCTGCCACAAGCGGGGGAAGTGGGGCAGAAATGTGTCTCCCCAGGAAGCAGCAGGGAGCTATGGGGAGGACGTTGGTCCCTTACTGGTTTGCCTGGCCTGGTATCAGCCGGGGCGCGCTGGGGGCTGGGAAGAGCCCCCCCAGGTCAGGAGCTGCCCCGGATCCTCTCCATGTAGCTCCTGAGCTCCTCGGGGTCCCGGAGCCCCATGTCCTCACACACCCAGCGGATGTCGTCCTCGCTGGCCACCAGGATGGACTGGACGTTGGGGGCGGGCAGGGGGGGCTCCTCGGGGGCCCGTGGGGGCGCAAAGGTGACAAACTCCACGCGCTTCCTCCGGCCGCCCCCCGGCGCACCCCCTTCCTTGCGGGCCAGGGCACCCGCGGGCGTTGGGGTGCCCAGGAGCGGGCTGCTGCTGGGCTCCTCGGCAGCTGGGCCAAGGGCAGGCACAGGCCCCGCCGGCGCCGCGCAGCAGCACCGCCCGCCCTCGGTGCCGGCCTGGGGCCCAGGCGCCGGCTGCGCGCTGGGCTCTGGCTGCCGGCGGTCCAACTGCCGGCTCAGCTCCTCTTGGTCGGTGCCCAGCCAGACCCAGTTGTGGGGCTGCGGGGTGGAAGGGGCTGCACCGGCATCCGGCGGCTCCTTGTGCTGGTACCGCAGGACGAAGAAGATGCAGTTGATGAGGAAGATGAAGATGGCCAGGCAAAAGACACCGAGCAGGACGTACATGCCGATCTCCAGGTCGGTCACTCGCTCAGGGGCCTTCACCATCTCCTCCTCTTCATCTTCTTCCCCCCTGGCGCGGTTGTGCCCGTAGCCATCCTCCTCTTCCTCTTCCTCCTCCGAGGAGGACCCCAGCCCCTGGAGCTTGGTGGAGGCTGGTCCCACACCGGCAGGGTCTCTCCTCCGTGGCTCGCTTGCCGCGGCCGTCACCGCCTCCCCGGACATGGCCCCCTCAGCCCGCGGGAA
>VZSV01000274.1:393842-415052 GCA_013398735.1 Nothocercus julius
GCCGCCCGGGGCTCTCGGGGGCTGCTGCGTCCCGCGCGTGTCGCGCAGGCCCCTGCTGGGCGGACTCGGGGCGGCTCTCGCGCCGGGCAGCGGTGCTGTAACCCCTGCGCTCTGCCTTCCTCCGCACAGTCTCTAACGAGGTGCCCGAGCACCCCTGCGTGTCCCCGGTCTCCAACCACGTTTACGAGCGCAGACTGATCGAGAAGTACATCGCGGAGAATGGCACCGACCCCGTGAACAACCAGCCTCTCTCGGAGGAGCAACTCATAGATATCAAAGGTAACAGGAGCATGTGCTGCGCGTGGAGCTGCCTCACAGGCAGAGCCCCTGTGTTCCGCAGGGCTTCTCTTGGGGCAGCACAAGAGTTGTGGCTCCATCAGGATTACGGGCACGGGACAGAGGTGTGGGATTCATTTGGGGCGAAAGCGACAGTATGCGTTAAGGGGGGCTGTGCTGCTTGAGAAAACACTTGGGGAAGCGGCTGCAGAGCAGCTCCGTGCAGCAGCGACAGTCAGGAGGAGCTGCAGAGGTGGGATGGGCACAGCTGGGGCTGCAGGCGCCTTGCAGCGCTCTGCTGTGGCCTGCGCCCTGGGCAGGCTGCCAGATAGGGAGGACCAGCGGCTCAGTTTGCTCCAGCAGCAGTTCTGAGTGCTGGGACCCTGAGGAAACCTTTCCCAAAGGAGTAGTTGGTGTTTCCTGAGAGCCCAGGAAGACCAGGCTGTCAGCCACTGATGCAGCCAAAAAGTTGAGCTGAAGGGGGGTGTTGCTAGAGGATATAGTCTGGTTGATCTCAGAGTTTCACGTGTTTACACTGTCTCATTCACAGTCGCTCACCCAATCCGACCCAAGCCACCATCCGCTACCAGTATTCCAGCCATCCTGAAAGCCCTCCAGGACGAGTGGGTGAGCGCTGGACTGGGGCTGAGAAGGGCGCCAAGCACCAGTGCTGGCCCCTTCTGGGAGGAGGGGGTGGCTGCACTGAGCCTAATGCCTTCCCTGTCTGTCTTCGTCTCCTCCTGCCAGGATGCCGTCATGCTGCACAGCTTCACCCTCCGCCAGCAGCTGCAAACCACGCGCCAGGAGCTGTCCCACGCGCTCTACCAGCACGATGCCGCCTGCCGTGTCATTGCTCGCCTCACCAAGGAGGTCACTGCGGCCAGAGAAGGTGACGCGGGGCTGTGCAGGAGGTCGGGGGGGACTCTGGGGAAGGCCGTGGGTCTGGGGGGAGCGCGCTGCGGGGTAGAGGTGCTGTGTGGCTCCGGAGCATGCAGCTTGATTGCTGGGGCTGTCTCTCTTCAGCCTTCGAGTGGTCTCTCTAACTCTGGTTTCCTCTGTGTCCGCAGCCTTGGCAACGCTGAAACCCCAGGCTGGCCTCATCGTGCCCCAGACGGTGCCATCCTCCCAGCCAAACGTGCCGGTGAGTGTCCCCCCGTGCGTGTCCCCGCCCTGCTCCCATCTGGACCGTAACCAGCCCTCTTCCCTGTCCTGTGCAGGGTGCAGGAGAGTCCATGGATCTGGGTGAGCTGGCAGGCATGACCCCCGAGATCATTCAGAAGGTAAGGGATCTTCTGCCGCAGCCTCTCCCGGCTCCTCACCACGAGAGCCCGGATCAGTTTGTTAATGACCTTTTCTTGTTCTGCAGCTGCAAGACAAGGCCACGGTGCTGACCACGGAGCGTAAGAAGGTAAGTGGCAGCACCTCGCCCTGGGAAGGGATGGAGTTGGGTGGCTTTGGGTGATGTTTAACTGGGTGCTGTGGAATGAGGATGTGAAGCTTCCCTGGGGGAGGCCACTGTTTATCTTCGTGTTGTTTTATTTCTGCAGAGAGGCAAGACTGTTCCAGAGGAGCTGGTGAAACCAGAGGAGCTCAGCAAGTACCGGCAGGTGGCTTCACATGTGGTGAGTGCCACAGCTTGGGACAAGGGCTTGAAAGCCTATCTGGGCATCCTGGCATCTCCTGTGCTGCTTTGCAACATTAATGAGTGACAGATTTGCTGCTCTGCAAGGCAGGAAGAGGGTCATGCCACAGGATAGGGGCATGTGTTGGGATAGATGTGGCACAGACTGCTAGTGTTGGAAGGAAGCACCTTGGGCTCCCCTTGAGGGCCTCTCAGTTCCATTGGGGACACTTATTGTGGCATTAATCCAATGTCCTTTTAATTTGTGCAGGGGCTGCACAGTGCCAGTATCCCAGGGATCCTTGCCCTGGATCTTTGTCCTTCCGACACCAACAAGATCCTCACTGGTAAGGGAGCTGTTCCACTTGCGGGGGATGGGCTGCTGGCGAAGAGCTGCAGTTGCTTTGGGACATGTTGCTTTCTGTGCTGCTAGAGGGTGGGTGTATGGCCTGGGACATCAGGAATTCTCCTGGCCGAGTGCAGAGCCTCTCAGGACAACGTGGTCCTGAGGAAAGGTGGGTGGACTTGGGCTGGGCTGGCCACAGACTCCCATCTCTCTCAACTCTCTGCTTTGTTTTTCAGGCGGGGCTGATAAAAATGTCATTGTCTTTGACAAGACTTCAGAGCAGATCCTGGCAACGCTCAAGGGACACTCCAAGAAGGTTACCAGTGTCGTGTTCCACCCATCTCAGGTGCGAACACACTCGTGTTTGGCACCTACCCTTACAGACCAGATGATTCTAGATCAGAGGGACCCATCTGCTGGTGGCCTGTTCTAAGGGAGCGGGGTGAGGGGGTCTCCATCTCAAGTGATGAAGGCAGTTCTAGGAAGCTCTCCGATGCAGAGATGAAAGTCTTTTGACCATACGTCTTTGGCATTAACCTCTTTGTCTCACCCCTGTCCAGGACTTGGTGTTTTCAGCTTCTCCTGATGCAACCATCCGGATCTGGTCTGTGCCCAATGCCTCATGTGTCCAAGTTGTCCGTGCCCACGAGGGCTCTGTGACAGGGCTGAGTCTCCATGCCACAGGTGACTACCTCCTCAGCTCTTCTGATGACCAGGTGAGATGCCGCTCAGAGAGTGCAAGACAGCCCCAACCCCTCACCTCTGGGTGCTCAATGCTCTGTTCTTCTCTTCCAGTACTGGGCTTTCTCAGATATCCAGACAGGCCGTGTTCTCACCAAGGTGACAGATGAGAGCTCTGGCTGTGGTAAGACATGTGGCTGGGCCTACCTACCCCGGGGGCTGTTGTGAGATTGTGGAGAAGGGGATTTTCTGCCCACACATTCCTGGGTCTCCAGGAGCCCAGCGAAACTTCTGTGGGCAACCCCTGGTAAAAAGATCTCCCAGATCAGACTAACCCCTAAACCTTCCACATTTCTCCCTGTGTCTCTGCAGCTCTTACTTGTGCCCAGTTCCACCCAGATGGGCTCATTTTTGGAACAGGGACGATGGACTCCCAGATCAAGATCTGGGATCTGAAGGTAAGGGTAGCTCTGGGCGGGCAAGAGGGTGTAGGCAGATGAGGGGATGTAGCTGCTATCGGTCTGTTTGGTCTGGTGCCCAATCGGGTGCTCAGCTCAAGGCACAGAGCCCGTGTCTGCTGGAGTGAGAGTCTGGGAGGAGGCTTTCAGCATGGCTGACGGTATTTTTCTCCTAAAATATAAAGCTTCAGCTGAAGAGTTGCCTCTTTTCTGGTGTTGAAGCTGACAATTGATTATGTTTTTTTTTGACAACGATTTTTCCGTCTCCCTAAGAGAGGAGGAGGTTTATAGGGAGGCAGGCTGGCTCTGCTGCTAGATGAGTAACTCTGAAACAGACTGATGATCCAGATGGGCATAGACTGTCTGCTCTGCTGAGCTGTGTGCACAGAGCATAGCAGTTACAGGACTCTGCCGGGTCCCTGGAGCTGATATGAAGAGTAAGAGTTTGGGTGCTGCGTGGGATGACAGTGCCCCGTGGCTTTCCTCATCTCCACTTCTGTGGGCACATGCAAATTCTTGCTGTCCTGGTCCTTCAGAGGCTCTTGTGCTCGCCGGGGCTTTCTCTGCCAAGCTGCTGCACAGAAACCCTGCCGAGGCTGCCCAGGGAGGGCTGAGGCCGCTGGAGGCAGCATTTCCCCATGAGCGTTTACCTGTCTTGCTCCCAGGAACGTACCAATGTGGCCAACTTCCCAGGGCACTCGGGCCCCATCACCAGCATCGCCTTCTCTGAGAACGGCTACTATCTCGCCACGGCCGCGGACGACTCCTCTGTCAAGCTCTGGGACTTGCGTAAACTCAAGAATTTCAAGACGTTGCAGCTGGACAATAACTTTGAGGTGCGTGACCCTCCCCTTGGATTGCCTGGCTGGGCAGACTTGCAGGTCTCTGTCATCAAGTCCACTTTCCAAGCCAAGCCTGTGTTGACTGCGCTCCTCTCATCTGTGGGGAGGCTGATGTAGGGGTGCCAGCTATGGTGATGGGTTCCCTTCATGGGGTGTTGAGAAGAGTTGCTCCCCAGTGGCCAGTTTGGAGCTTTTTGGCCTTGTTTGAAGCTTTGCTTCTCCCTCTCCACAGGTGAAATCTCTCATCTTTGACCAGAGTGGCACCTACCTGGCCCTGGGTGGGACAGACGTTCAGATCTACATCTGCAAGCAGTGGACAGAAATCCTTCACTTCACAGGTGAGGGGCTCTGGCTGGTGGAGACAGATTGAGGGACAGTTGGAAGGGTGGTATCAGGGTGCCCTTTTTGGGAAGAGAAAATCTTCTGATTCTGGTGGACATGGTGCTGCAGACCTAGCTATGGGGTGCAAAGTGATAATACTGTCCCCATCAGCATTTCTGCCAGCGGGTACCTCGGGTGTGAGGGAAAATGGGAGGCAGTCCTTGGTCATGCAGCATGAACTCTTGGGATGCTGAGAGCAGGAGTTCTGGAGATGGTCTTTTCTTGCTGCTGCTGGTCAGTGACCATGGAAAGAGCGTGTAGCAGAGGCTAATTCCTTTAAAGCCCAGTGTCCTGCTCTGCCCGAGCTCATGTCACAGAGCCATAATCACGTGCTGCCTTACTTCCGCAGAGCACAGTGGCCTCACCACGGGAGTGGCTTTTGGCCACCACGCCAAGTTCATCGCCTCCACGGGCATGGACCGGAGCCTGAAGTTTTACAGCCTGTAACTGCAGCAGTGCGGCCGAGGAGGCCTCACGCTGAGGTCTGGGGAGGGACAGAGGGAATATTGGGGTGGGGGGCGATGTGGGGAGGGAGGGAGGAGGGTGGGTTTCATTGCTTCTCTGCACTTCCCTGCTCTAGTTGTTGGCAGAAGGGAAGCTACTAGGATGTTGCCTTCCCTGTTGTTTATGGGTTTGATGTTTTGTTTTTCTGCTTTCCTGGTTTTGTGCTTGTCTTTCTGGCTTTAGACCCTTTTTTTTGTGATTGTAACTGAGTCAACAAAAGGCTCCAAGCCATTTGCTGGTGGGTGTTTGTGACTGAGAGACCGTAGTGGGGATGCGTGTCAGGAAGGAGGGAGGGGGGTGAATGTGCAGGTTTTGTAAGCAGCTACCCAGTTTCATTACGGAAATAAAGAACTGTTCCTCTTATCTCATGTGCGCACAACTCGCTGTCATCCGTGCCCAGGAGGAGGGTGCCAGGACTCCGGTGAGCCGGGCAGCACTCCCAGCCCTGTTCTTCGTCACCTCACGCACCCAGGCTATGGAGGTACCCAGCCCTGTGGGAGGGGTCCGGTGAGAGATCTGGGTCTGTTGGAGTGGGGACAAACCCAGGGCTGCCTGCTGATGTTTTCAAAGGGCTCCCATCAAACAGCTTCTCCTCTCCCTGCAGCTTTCGTAGCAGATTGTGAGAAATTCTTTGGTCTTGTATCTCGGGGGAAAAACAGGAGGAGCAGAAATGGGTAGATCCATTTTGCCTTAGACAGCTGGGTCTGTGCTTGGTTTCGGCTTTGTGTTTGCCTGAGGAGAAAGGGCTTCCCTGGGTTCAGTTCATCCATCCTGGGTGTCTCTTTGAAGGCGAGGTGGGTTGTGCCCCTGTGGAGGTCTCTTGTGCCCACTGGGGAGCTGAGAAGCTGGCGCTTTCCATCTGCTACAGACACCTATGCCTGAGGCAGCCGAAGAGATAAGAGGAGCAAGTGACTGGGCGGCACCGAGTTCTGTGGGAGGGAAACCTCTAATGGGGTCTGCGTGAGCTGGGCAGGCTGGGCTCCCTCCCAGGCCTCCTCCCCTCCAGCTAGAAATGTTTGTGACCCACCTCTCATCCCTGGAATGGAGAAGGAGAGGGGAGTGATGGCTGTGGGTCCCTGCTATAGCATTGCTTCACTTCAGTGAGGCTCAAGATCCTTTCCTACAGCAGCTCCCAGCTCCCCATTGTCACTTGGGAAGCCCAGGAGATTGGCAGGAGGTGGTTCTGCACACTCTGACTTGACTCCCAGGAAGGGAGGCCACAGAATGTCTCCAGGGCAGCTTCGTGAGGGGCTAAAGCATCTTTCTGCCAGCCCTTTTAATGCTGCCGTGAAGACTCAGGGGTGGGTGAGCAGGGGGAAGGGATGCTGGCAAATGTGGTTTCCTGTCCCTGCACTCCCTTCCCTCCCCCTGGCACCCCTGAACGTGTTGTTTGCTGCCCAGGAGGGCTGAGGGCTCTGCGTTTGGTAACTGGTGCAGGTGAGTGCACCTAGCTCGTGGAGTGAGGCTCAAGGAGAGCAGCCTATGTGGGTCTTGCCCCGGGAGATGTCCTGCACTTATTTCAGTTTCTCCCAGTCCCCTTCATGTCTTTTTTTCTAGGCCAGCCACCCTTTATGTGGCTGCATGTGAAGCTTGGCCCCAGGCATCCTGCTGCCATTGAGTGGAGGAGATCAGGGCTTCTAGACCACCGCTAATCCCGTGTGGCACTTGTGTGCCCCAGCCTCCAACAGCCCCTCTGCGTTCCAGGCTTTGAAGAGTGTAGGTGTTTCCTTTGGACATGTGTGGGAGGAGCTGCATGGGCAGCAGCCACACACTGATAGAGGCATTTCTGCTTTAAATCGGCATGAGGACTTGTGTGAAGGAGGCAGTGGAAAAGAGGAGGATGTGATGGACCAGATAGAAGTGCTAGATGAAGAGGGAGACATGGCAGCCACCTGCCAGAGGGGTAGGATTACGTGATTGCCTGTAACATGTAAGGGAGTCTCAGGGGAGGATGTGGGTGTCATAGTCTCTGAGATAAGGACAGGAAAGCTTTTTTGGCTTCTGTCTCCCACAGACAAACCACCAAAGCCTCTCCTTTGACCCCAACACTTGCTGGTTTATTTTTTACTTGTACTGCATGTTTTTGACAAGGAAGAGCAGAGCCAGGAGATGTCCAGTCAGCTGTGTCCTGGAAGCAACGACTGTGGAGAAAAGGGTGTAAAACAGTGCTGCCTGGGGCAAAGGGGCAGCTGATGGAGAGGGCAGTAGTAGGAGAGCTGAAAAAAACTACGTTTTCCAGTTAGCATCTGAGCCAGTGTTAGCAGGAAAACTCACCCTGCACCCTTGAGCTCAGCCTTTCTGCAACTTGGGGCTCTCCTGGAAGATTATGCGTCCTTGAGAAATGACTTTGTCCATGGGCTCTGGTGTCCTCTTGTCACCCAGAGACCGACGGGCTCCTGTGGAAGGGTACCAGGAATTGACAGGGAAAAGGGTTGCCAGTTAGCAGGATGGGGAGTCGTGCTGCAGGCCAGCAAAGGCCAGCATGCCCTTGCCGAACAAGCTGTCAAAACCTCTCAGCTCCTCTAATTGCGGCCGTGACGGGCCAGCCTGGGAGCATGTGTTGAGGCCACGCAGGAGCACCTGCTGCACGTTGCGAGCAGGGCAGCACCTGCTTTGGCAGCTGGATGTGACCAGGAGAGCCCTCCCAGGGCGCTTGGCTGAACACACCCGCACTTACTTGATGGCACTCCTAGCTGGCAAGAGGGTCGGCAGGGCTCTGGCTGCGCAAGGTGGCACACGGAGGCGCTGCAGAAGATGTACACCTGAAAGCCATGCATTGGCACAGCGTTAGCATCTGGCGCAGGGGCAAGGCCGTGAGCTGGCAGCCAGGAAGCCTGGCCCTTTGGTCTCATGAGAAACAGCTCTTAGTCTTTCACCTAAGGAAAACCTTACAGTACAGCATAGATTCCTTGCTTGTTTTGTAGGGCCACAGTCAGAGAAGAGGGGAGACTACCTGGTATGTGGAAGCCATGTCTGTGCCTGCACAGCATGAGCTGGGGATCTTTGGCTGGGTGAGAGACCATGGCATTTGCTCGGTAGAAGTACCAGGGGTTTTGTTTAGGGTGTTGACAGGGGCTTGCTGATGTTAGAAGTTGGGATGGTGAACGTCCCCACAGCTTGAAGGACACTGCTTGGGGAGCTGTATTCACCAAGCTTCCTGGAAGGAGCCCATCTCTTGGGGGTGAGCTGCCCTCCATGGGGCTGGGCACATGTTGGTCTGCAGGTACTGGCCAGCTTTGCATGTATTACCCTGGCAGCAGGCAGGGAGGAGGGCAGTACCCAGGAGGGATAGCGGGAGAGCTCTGAAGTTAGCGGCCAAGTCGCAGGGCTCATGCGCTGCATCTGGGTGCTTGTATCTTAGTCCCTGAGAGCTGAGCTCAAGCTACGCTTCACCCTGCAGGGCTGAGGGGAGAAGTTCCCCCGCCGTGGCGTTTATGCGCCCGCTCCTCACCTCTCCTTCAAGCACAGCCATGGAGGAGGACTCCACAAAGGTGAATGTGGAGACAACGAAGCGTTGATAGTGGCTTGGGAAGGGCAGCTGTTGTGAAGCCGGACCCACAGGTAGGAGCTGGGTCCTGTAGTTGTCCCCTACGAATGGACAGCTGGATGCACAAGAAGTACCCTCAGTCACTGCTGATGGGCCCCGCTTGCCATCCTTCTCTTCTCTGCCTGCTTCCCACTCACCCGTCCACCAGGATGGGCCACTGGGGTTCTACCGTAGCGCTGGTGCTGGGGGACGCCCAGCACTGGTGCAGGACCAGGACCAGATTGGGGTCTGTCTTTTGCAGGAGACGAACCTCGACGTAGATGGGGTCCCTCAGCACCTTCACGAGGGGATAGTCGCTGTCCTCGTGGTAGCTGCTGTAGCTTTCATCTGTGGGAGAGGAGGGAGAAGTCGAGCTAGCCGTGGCCCCGTGACGGCACCGCGGTGCTGCCACGTGGGCTGCTCACCCGTAGCAATGCGCAGCTGGAGCCGCAGAGGCCCGGGCTGCGTCAGGGCTTCAGCTGTGGGAGGCACTGCAACCTCTACACGGACTGGCAGGAGGTCACTGGCATTGTAGATGCAGCGAGCGTGGAGGCTGCATGGGGAAGAGTAGGGCGAAGACATGAAGGCCCAGCTTAGAGGAGTTATAGGTTATTATCTAGCCACCTCTCTGGCTTCCACCTAGCAACTTTATTAGTTCTCTCCCTAAGCAGAGAGCAGCTCTTGCTGCCAAACCATGCACAACAATATTCTCCAACCTTCTGGCATCCAGTTGCTTGACAGGAGCCAGGGAGAAGGGGAGCTGTCTGGGTTCCTGATTGGCAAGGTGCCTTAGGAAGATGCTGAGCAGGATAGGTTTTGCTAAGGGCAGGATGTAAGCTCCCCGGTCCCTTTTGTGGGGAGAGCTGGTGTTCTCACAGCCCGGAGCCAGCTCAGCCACCCCTTCCCTTCCCTTACATGTAAACACTGTCCCGTGTGATGGAGCCACGTGGTCCTGCCTGTACATCGATGGTAGAGATCAGCTGGTTCTCATAAATCAGCCGGTCCTCGATCATCTGGGGTGAACACAAATGCAGGCTCAACTTTCCCCCTCAGGGTGTAGAGGTAGAGCTGCCAGGGGCACCAGGGGTCCTGTCCTTACCTGGACGGTGGTACCACACTGAGTTACAGGGAAGCGGAACATCACAAAAGACTCCGTCACCTTGGAGGGATCACAGTGACCCTCATCACTGGCCAGGCGAACACTGTCCAGGTTGTAGGGCTGGCTGGACAGGCCCCGGGGCACCACAATGATGAAGTGCCCGTCCAGCAGGCACTGGACAGTTGCTGCAACATAAGGAAATGGGTTGCCCAGTGGGCACAGGTTTAAAAAAAGTCCAAGTTCTAATGGGCCAAGAGCATAGGTCCTGTGTTGTAGCAGGTTTGGGACCATGGGCACAGTGCATTTCCCAACGCCCTCTGCCTTAGCTGGCTCTCCAGAGAGGCATGGGTCTGCCCTAGAATGCACGTGGGTGACTCTCTGGAGCCCTGAACTAGAGGCTCTGGCAACCCGCACCAGTGCCTGCCACACTAGGGACCTCCAGGCCCCATTCTCCCTACCAGCGAGCGGTGGTGAAGCACATGAAGAGATGGAGATATCTCCACAGACCCTCCCCTCCCGGAGACCTGTGAGTCTTTTACCTGTGTTGCCATAATAACAGGGAGCAACGCGGTCCATGTCGTCGTAGCAGCAGCCCACCTGCAGGCAGCCCTCACGACCCTGGGGGGCCGCGCAGGGCATCCTCCCCGTGGCCACGTGGCACTGCTCCCGCGTTAGCTGGGCACCTGAGGCAGCAGAGGGGAGAAGGCAGGCACTGCGCTGAGCATCCCGGCAGCCTCCCTGAGCGCTCCCTCAGGGCCGGGACCGCTGGCACGGCTCCAGGGGCAGAGAAGACCCTGCACCATGCCCCTTCCCTCCTCCCTTCCCCGTTGGCAGGACTGTGAATACCTGCCCCTGCAGAGGGGTAGAAGAGAGCCGTGGACTGAAGTAGGCCAGGCTGGGAATGAAGCCCAGGACGCAGCAAACCAGGCTGGGCTTGAAATCCCTGGCTTGCTAGACCTGGCTGGGTTTGAGGATGAAGTACAGGACGTGATAGACCTAGTTGGGATTGGGAGTGAATCCCAGGGCTCACTAGACTCGGTCGATGTTGGCCAGGACGTGCTGGTCGAACTTGGGTCTGGACACCTGGGTGCACTTGACTTGGTTGAGACTGAAAGCCAGCGTGAGCTTGTCCCGTTTGGGTCTGGACACCAGAGTGTAGTAAACCAGTTTGAGAGTGGGTCTGAAGGCCAGGGTGAATTAAGCCCGGTTGGTTTGGGGGCTGAATGCCAGTATGTACTAAGCCTGTCAGAGTGTGAGCACCAGGGTGCATTAGGCCAGTTTGGGACTGGGGCCGTGTTCCAGAGTGAACAAGACCAGGCTGGGACTGGGGCAGTGTTCCAGGGCGAATGAAGCCAGGTTGGGACTGGGGCCGTGTTCCAGAGTGAACAAGACCAGGCTGGGACTGGGGCCGTGTTCCAGGGCGAATGAAGCCAGGTTGGGACTGGGGACGTGTTCCAGGATGAACAAGGCCTTGTTGGGACTGGGGACGTGTTCCAGAGTGAACAAGACCAGGTTGGGACTGGGGCTGCGTTCCAGGGCGAATGAAGCCAGACTGGGACTGGGGCTGTGTTCCAGGGCGAAGGAGGCCAGGTTGGGTCTGAGCCCCAGAGTGTAGGGGGCCGAACTGGGCTGCAGGCTGGATGTCAGGACGCAAACCTGGCTGGGGCCGAGCAAGGGGCCGAGCCTGGCCTGGCTGGGATTGGGACTGAACGCCAGGACGAGCTGGTGCTTGCTGGGTCTGAACCCCTGAGTGCACTAGGCCAGGTTGGGCTTGAGGTTGAACTCCTGGGCGTACTATTCCTGACTGGGTCTGAACCCCTGGGCGAATTTGGCCAGGTTGTGTCTGAACCCCTGTGTGAACCATGCTGGGTTGGGTCTGAACTCCTGGGCGAACCAGGCTGGATTGGGCTTGGTGCTGAAGCCCAGGATGTACCAGACCCGGCTGGGGCTGAGCCACAGAGTGGGCCTGGCCCGAATGGGTTTGAAGTGGCAGCTGGTGCCCAGGAAGAGCTAAGGCAGACTGGGACACACGGTGCAGGAGGCCAGGCTGGGGCTGGGGAACAAGGACGCCATCCTGGGTCTGTTGGATGTCATTCCCTTCATGCTCGATACGCATGTTCCCGTCCATGAGGACATAGTAGTCAGCCGGCTGCGGGCAGGTCATGTTGACCTCGTAAGAGGCTGCAATGACCCCGCTGATCAGCACTTCTTCCATCCGGACCCTCAGGATGTAGCGGCCTTCCTGCAACAAGGCAGAAAGGATAGTCACCTCTAGTGCCTGCCAGCGGCTGGGCACAAGACATTTGGGAAGGGACCCTCACCTTCACCAGGACGTGGCAGCCCTCATAGCCGGAGGAGAAGCTCACCCCTCCGTCCACCCCCGTGTTGAGCCAGTGGAGGCAGATGGAGCAGTTGGCCACTTCAAAGAGGCTGCCGAACTCATCTGCAGAGACAGTGCGCGTGCACCAGGTGAAGTGGTGACGCAGGCCGCGTGGGCACCCTTCTCTGGGGCACCGCAGCAGCTGCTGCCATCATCCCCCCCAGGGCACCAGGTAGGACTGCCCCCATCACTGCCTCTTGCCTGCCCCATATGTGGGTGCATAGCAGACCCAAACTCGGTCCCTGTAGCCTGGCATTGGGTCAAGTTGTCTCCCAGGGTGGGTAGCTGCAAAAAACCCACCCCTCTATACAACCCCGTTCAGCAGCACAATCCAGGAGAGGTCCTGCGCCAGAAACACGTTCGAGCATTTGGCTCACCCCAGTGGCCTGGTTCTCCAGGGGCAAAGACCCCAGCGCGGGGCATGGAGGCGCTCGGATTTCGGGGTAACAGCCAGGCGATCGTCATACAGTGCCCTGCAGAGCCGGGCAGGCTCCTGCTCACGTCCCCAACACTCACCCAGGACTTTGAAGCGGACAGTGCGGCCTCGGGTGGGATATGCCAGGAGCTGCATGCCGTAGTCCCCGCAGTCGTAGCGGTACTGCAGGAGGGAGAAGGTGATGCCCGGCCCCAAGGACAAGAGGAGCAGCAGGGCCACGAGGTAGCGGCTCCAGCGCCAGCCCATGGCAGCAGCAATGGGCTCTGCCAGTGGGACGGCAATTTATACCCTGGGCGGGTGATCAGATGAGCTGAGGGGCTGAGCTTGGGATGGGGCCTCCTGCCCTGCAGAGGGAGGACGAGCACAGCAAAATGCTGCCCGTGCCAGAGATCAGGGCTCCGGCGCCGTGAGCGACCTGGCTCTGCGAGTGACCTCGTTCCATGCGCGTCCTCGCTCTGCGCGCGACCTCGCTGCCCCAGCGCCGCTCGCAGCTTGCTCAGACACGGGGGAAAAGAGAACTTTGGATTCACGGATAGCCCAGGGCCAGCCAAGTGGGTTGACCAGTGCATACTGGGGCTGCTTGTATTTGTCCTAGCAGACTTGGGCCCCGGAAAACTCGTCACTCCTAATGGTAAAGTCGCTTCAGTGCTTTCTGCAGAGCTTTCAGCCTAAGGGTGCTGCAGGACTGCTTCAGGTGTCCGTGTAAGAGCTGGCTGCCTGTACGAACGGTAACGACATCTCTAAGCACTCTTTGCTCAGAGAAAATACAGAATTGAGGTTTGGAGTTCACAAAGAAAAGAACATTGAAGGTCAAGTGATGGATAAGCCAAAAAAAAGAGAAAAAAAGTAGAGTCAGAGGCGGTGGATCTGACATCCTGCTATACAGTGTGAGCACAGGCAAAGGCAGAGCTCCACAGACTGATTCTTGGCCCACTCACACTACAGCAAAGAGGAAGGACCTTGGTCACCTTTAATTGCTGCTGACTGCAGCATTTTGTGGGTTCTTGTTGCTTTATTCTTTTTTTTTTTTTTTTCCCCTGGGCTTCAGTCCAAGTTTCCCTTCTGGATCTCAGCCTAAAGATCAAACTGACTCAGCTCCTCCCCTTCCCACCCTACTCCTGGAAAAAGTAAAGTAAAATAAAATAAAGTAAAATAAAATAGAATAAAATAAAATATAGCAGGGGGAGCTTTAAAATCTAACCTTGGAGAAGCGGCTGTCCTTCAGCCTAAGGAGTCAAGCGACCCGGTACAACCATTCACCAATCCCTGTTTCCTTACCAGCAGGAATTGCTGAGAGCAGCTGAGGCCAAGAGGGTGTTGGAAGGTGACCACAAAGGGTGTTAGGAGATCAGCGTCTGACCTGACAACATGGTCTAAGGGAAAGAAGGTCGGCTGGCTGCTGGATGGCCCAAGTGTAAGCAGACAGCTGTGATTCGGGTTTGCCTTTCTGGTCAATAACTTTCTTACCCAGGGCTTGAGCAGAGCAGCAATATCTCTGGTGTACACACTGAAGAAATGCTGCGCTGAGCAGCATGCAACCTTTTAGTACCCTTGCAAGATGTAAAAGATGCTGCTGCTTCACTCTTTCCCTTCTCCCACCAGCTCTGCAGCATCCACTAAGCTCTGTAGAGATGTGGCTTTGGTTAAGAGCCAACAAACACATACATGGCAGGAGCTGAGTGCAGGAAGAGCCCATGTCACATAGATTAGAGTGCTGGTGAAACCCCCCAGCCCCCCAAACTCACCTCCAGAAGCCGTTTGGCACAGGGACCGGCAGGGCTCCAGCAGGGACAGGTGGTGGATGGGCACACTGCCGAAAATGAATACCTGAAATGCACATGCAAGGGCAGCATCGGCGACAGGGCTGTTGACAGGGCTGTTGTGCCACCTTGACCCACAGGCTCGCTGGCCACATGTCACACACCTCTGGCCCACCAGCTTCTGCCATTTCTCTTGTAGAAAGAGAAGATGTGGGAGCTCTAGTCTCTCTGCCTTCCTCACCCACCTAGAATGGGCCACTGTGATGGAGGGTCTAGGGACAAAATGCAATTCTGACTGTGCAACCATCGTGCTCATCGGCTCTGAGAGCGGCCAGACTGCTCCCTCTTGGATCAGGGGCCTCCCTGTCCCTACCAAATCCATTTTGGCTTCTCTACTGGTGGGATTCTACTGCCAACCTACTGCGGGGGGGGAGGTTTAGTAGCTCAGTTGTTCAAGGGGAAAACACCAACATGTGAAAGGATAAAATACTACAGTAAATAAATGCATAAATACATAAGCAGAGCATTATCAAAAGCAGATATCTCAGCAGCACCGGGCTGCAGGGAGCCCTGGAGGCCGGTGCTTCCCGCCTGACCGGCTCTCAGGTGCCTAATCAGGCTGGCAACCGGACTGGTGCTTGTCCTGGTAGCTCATTAACTTCTGTTATCTTCTGTGCCCTAGCGATGATTGCTTTGTACTCATACGCTGCAGAAAGGCAGCGGGTGCCTGCAGAAAGCAGCGGTACTGCCCCCCCAGCCCTGCTCGTGCAGCAGGGGCAAAGGCCTGGAAGCCCAGGATTTTACCAGGTTCCTGGAGGGATGTCGGAAAGGCCAGCGCCCAGTTTGGGGTTGTCTCTGATTTTCCTGGGGACATTTATTGCCAAGACAGGGTGGGGAAACGGCTTCCGCACGTGGAAGGCTGCTCACCAAGGTGAATGTTTTATCCTGGAGCATGGAGAGGGTTGTCTCAAAGCCTCAGCTCCTGGCGTCAGGCAGTCATTTGGGATCGTTGGCTCTTTTAGGGGAGGGACAGGATTACTTCTTAACCTCTCTGATAACAGGGAGCACACGGAAAGCGGGAATTTGGAGTCACCAAACCCTGCAGAGCAGCAGAGAGACTGTGGTGTGATTCAAGGAAAAGGAAAATAACATTTTCCCCCACCCACCTTCCCATAAAATGGCCATCATTGTGGCAGCTATTCTTCTTCTGACAGGCTGAGAAGGAATTTGTAACCAAAGGGTAACCATAGGGCTGGGTATTGCTCCTGCTAAAGTGACTGGGACTTTCTGAGCTTTTTTAGAGGAAACAAAAATCGCCTGAAAAAAAAAAAAAAAAAAAAAAAAAAAAAAAAAAGACCTCTAATCCAGGTGTGGGAGCTGCAAACCCAGGGAAGGAAGGAAAGAAAGAAGAGCCAATCAAGGAGAGCCAGGGGCCCAGAGGGTGCCAGATACCCACTGCCAAAATCATGACCCCAGGGCACACGTGGGGCTGGGGATGACGGCAGCAGGGAGGAGAAAAGCGTGCTGCCCACATGCCCAGGGGAAATGCAGCCCAGCAAAGGAAGCCAGAGGGAGGATTTTCTTTTAGTATAGCAAGGAAATGTGCCAATTTGATGCAACCGTCTAGGCTGCTCAGACACCCACTGGTGTTTGAGGTACCGCTCAAACTCTTGCCCTGTGCAAAAGGCACATGCTGCTTTTTGCAAATTCAAGGGTTTAGCATTAGCCTGATTAAAATCTTAACACACTGAAGAATTGTTAGCAGTCAAGTGACCATAATCCTAGGACTATATGCTCAGTCTCTTTTCACTATATATGAAGCACACATATATAGTGTTCTCAGCTCAGTAACACATGGATACGGTTGTGGGACCACTTATACCCAGGTGCATCCTAGAGCATGTTTAAGTGCAAGCAGGAAAGGGGACTTTGCTCCCTTCCCAGCCCATTATTTGTAAGCTGATGGGCTAGGTTAGTTACCACACTCATTCCAGGGGGGATTTGCCACTGAATATCCTTTTTTTTTTCTCAAGAGAACAGCCCTGGTTCTCACAAAACCAGGCCACGCAGCGAGGACCAGCCTGTGCAGCCAGTGCTGGGGCTGGAGGAGGTGGCCGAGGATGCAGCTGCTGAAGGCCACCCCAACCATGGCAGAGGTGACAGGTAGGGGCACCATGGCAGATGTCACAGCAACGGGGACATCAGGGTGCAGCTCATGAGGGACCATTTTCCCGGTCGGGAGCCTTCCAGTCCTTCAGCTCCCAGACCCTGCCCACCAGGCCTGTGCCTCCCTTCCCAGGAACGTAAGCTGGACCCACACCAGCACTGGCCGAGGTCTTGCACTTTATTGGCACCCGCTCCTCCTGGCCCCCTTGTCCCCCCCAGATTCCCCCCGGCCGCCATCACAGCTGGCATCTGGAGGCAGGAGCCAGATGCAGCTCCAGGAAGCCGATGATCTCCTGCCACGAGTGTTCCTGGGCCCTGGCGTGAGGTTGGGGCTCCCCCCCCCACAGCACGGGGCAGGGGCTGCTCCGGATGCTCGAGATGCTGCAGAGCGGCGAGCAAGGCGGCTCGATGAGGTGCCCGGCCCCAGGGTAGGAGAGCAGGCGGTAGCTGTCCTTCCTCATCCGCGCCGTGGCCACCTCAGCGAAGAGCTTGCTGTTGAAGTTGCGGTCCGCCTCTCCTACCACGAAGAGCACCTTGCCCTGGATCTTCTCCACGGGGATGGCACAGCCGCTGTGAGCAGGGTCCTGGGGATCCCCAAAGACGCCGTAGTTGTCCAAGACTCCCAACTCGGTGAACAGCATGCGCTCGGGGTAGTAGGGGATAGCGGGGATGCAAAGGCCCTTGTAGAGCAGGGGGGTGCCGTGGAGGAAGGCTGAGCCGTTGATCCACACCGTGGCCACCACTTGCGGGAGGAAGGCGGCCATAGCCAGGGCTACCTCTGCCCCTTTGGATACGCCGAGGACACCCAGCCCAGGCCCTCGCACCTGCAGCGGGCACCAGAGCCACCTTAACCCTTCTCGCGAGGGCACCCCCACTTGCTGGGGCATCCCCGCTCCCCAGCAGCTCCCCGGCCGAGGGTGCTGGGTCCCCCACAGCACGGCAGCGCTCACCTTAGGGTGCCGCAGGAGCAGGTCAGCTGCCTCCTCAAAGTACTCCAGGTCCACGTTGGTCAGCACGCGGGGCAGGTCCTCGTAGGCGAAGAAGGCCAGGGCCAGCACGGCGAAGCCCCGGCTGGCCAGCAGCCCGGCTCGAAACTCGATAAGGCCCCCCGCGCCCCCAAACAAGTCGATCACCCCTGGGAAAGGCCCAGGTCCTGCAGGCAGCAAGAGATGCCCGTTGCCCTCAGGTTGCTCCCAACCCAGAACCCCTCTTGCCATCCCAGCGGCTAAAAGAGAGTCCGAAGAACTCCAGGGTTTCCCTGGGAAGGGGATGCATGGAAAACCATCAAACCACAGGTATGCTCAAACCCGTTTCCAAGCTGCGTCCCACGGAGCAGGATGCTGTTGGCCAAAGTTGCCCCCATTGCCCTCAGGACCCGTTGGTGCCGGAGGGCGCGGAAGCGGCTCGTGGGGAAGTGACAGGGAGCCTCCCAACTCGCGGTGCTCACCTGGAGGCAGGAAGAGGGCCCCGCGGACCCTGCCCTCGTGGACAGGCGCTCGCTCGACGCCGGGGCCCACGTACCACCGCTCCGCAGTGCAGGCGGCCAGCGGCTGCTGCTCAGGCCCTGCGTCCAAGTGCACGGCGTCAAACACCTCGAGGCGGACAAGGAACGGGCTGCCGACCACGTCCCGCTTGACCAGCCGCTGGAAGAGGGTGTCAGGGCGCAGGAACCAGAAAAGCCCCATGGGCCAGACCCCGCTGAAGTCTCCTCCCAGGGCAGCATGGCGCTCGGCATCCACCTCGCCGCGCTCGTCGGCGCGGTAGAAGGCGTGCGCACGAAAGCGGCTGCCGCGCTCATCCGTCAGCGAGGCCAGCAGGGTGACCAGCTGGCAGGGGGCCAGGCCCCGCACGTGCACCCGCACGGGCCGGTCGGCCAGCGAGGAGCGCGGCGTCACCGTCAGCTCCGCCATGGCTGCCCTGGAGCGCAGAAGTGCTGGGCGTCACCCCCACGGAGCCGGCGGACGCAGCCCCGGAGCCGCAGGCTCCAAGCCCCCTCGCCCGGCCGGCGGCTTTAAAGGAGGTGGGTGGGAGGCAGCGCTCCCACGTCCCCTGCCTTGCCCTTTATCCAGGGCTCCTCCACCAAGATAATCATTAACCAGGGAAGCGCCTGGAGGCCAGCGCTCGGCCTCCTGCCTGCGGGGTTGATGACCCAGGGCTGCCCCACGCCTCCGCACTGCCCTACCCGCTCCCGGCCCTCCTGCCCTCCTCCACAAGGAAACAGGGGAAAACAAATAAACAAAATCAAGGCCCGAGTGCAGCCCCACGCCTGGGAACCCCCTGACCCCCACGCAGCCTGCCCCCTTGGGGGTCCTGCACCCCGCGGCAACCTCTCCCTGACCCACCTCCCCGCTCCGCTGCCAGGGCGGGCGCACAGAGATCCCTCTGGGCAGGCGGGTTGGCTGCCAGCTCCACCCTCTGCAACACTCAAGGTCTTTTCTCCCTCCGCAGCCTCCCGTTCACGTCCCTCCGTCTCCCTCCCGTGCTTTGGAAGCAGCCCAGGCTGCCCCGGGCCAAGGGCGTGCTCAGGCCTGGCTCAGACAAAGCTGCACAAGCTCAGACAAACCAGGCCCAAGACAAAGCGGTTTGTGTCTGGCTCCCATCAACAGGAGGAGGTGGTTTCAGGGCAAAAACAACAAACACAAACATTGGGAGGGATGTGTGGATTTGCAACTCCACGCCCCCTCATTTCACAAGTGTTGCACTCAGCATCTCCCACTCCCCTCCTGCCCTGCAGCAATGCTCCAACTACCCCCAGCCCCCAAAACCCTTGGAAAAGAAAGGACAGGAGTCTGACGTGAATAGGGCTTGCCCCTTCATGAGCTCCACACCACAGCAAAGACGAATTCACTTCCTCCCTCTGTCCCACGCAACAGGCTCCAGCAGGGAAAGACCCCTCCTTAACGAAGGTCTTGGTGCTCCGTAACACCAGAAAGATGCACTCCTGCCCAGAGACTGCTCAAAGGCTCAGCAAAGGTCCCAAGCAGCAGCTTGTCCTGGGGACGCCAGACTCCCCCCACCCCATGCCCTTAGAGGCAAGTCCAGATCCCTTCGCGCTCCCTTTTTAAAAGGAAAGGCAGATTTCGGTAGTCGAAGCAGTGCTCATTGCAGTGCTGGACAAGATCCAGTCCTGTCGCAGCCTGTCAGTAACAGCCAACTTCACAGGGAAGCACTGGGCAGCCTGCTCTCACAGTCACCCCACTGCACAGCCCGCAGCGGCTCTGCTCCCCCTCCAGCCAATGCTGAGGGCCCGGCCAGCATCTCCTGTCCCTTGGGCCACGGAAACACCCCCGGAGCACTGGAGAGGCACAGGATTTGCGGGACGCCCCAGGCTGGTGCAGCAGCAGCCTGGCTAAGGCCAGGACGGTGCGAGGGTCCTGCAGGCCAGGCGCTCCCATGCTCCCGCCCGCTCTCACTGCGCTGCCGCTCTGCGCTGCGCGGGCGCCTTCTGGAGCAGGGCCAGCGTGTCCCGCTTCTCCACCCGCCGCAACTGCTTCTTCTTGGCCCGCTTGAGCTTCAGCGGGTTCCGGATCTGGCAAGGAGGAGAAGGCAGTTGTCAGAGACCACGCTGGGGAGAGCTCGAACCCTCACATCTCCCGTCCCAGCAGCACAGCCAGAAAAACCCAGGCCAAGCTGAGGGCAACCAGCAGGAGCCAGGCCCCTGTGCACAGCTACCAACTGAGAAGCTGCGAGAGGATTTTCTTCCTCTCGCTGCCAAAGACAGGATCTCACAAAGACCAGAACCCATGCACAGAACCGCCTGGGTTTGTCATTTCCCCAGTTACCTCAGTGCTGCCCAGAGCAGCTCTCAAAGCCCCCCAGGAAGAGAGGACAAAGTAGGGAAGGGAAGCCTTGGAATAAGTCAGGACCCAACGTCTGGATCTCGGCACAGACAGGTCTGCAAGGACATGATGCCCTGGTGCCTGGGAGGTGCTCTGAAGTGCCACTCACCACTTGGACGATCTCTGCTTTCCGCTCATTCTCCAGGCGCCGTTTCAGGTTCTCCTCCCGCCTCCGCTTCTTTTCCTGTGTGAACAGCACAAAAAGTTTGCTGCCGATTCTGTCCTTTGTGCTGGGGACACAGTCGAGAAAGAAGCAAATCCAAGCAGAGGTGAGGACACCTTCACCACCCATGTCAGTCACGAAAGCCACCGGCAAACTTGCCCACCTTCCCTCAGACCCAAGAACACCCTCTTTCCAAACTACACATCCACAGGGATCAAGCGCAAGGCAACAATTTCATGACATCCATCCCCACTGATCTGGCATTGCGCAGGTATCGCTCGCCTGCCACCACTCATCTGCCAGCAAAGTCGAGCCCTCGGCAGGTATTTTCCTGACAAGGGGCTTGGACGTGGGCAGCTGCCACCACTGCCCACGGGGTCCCGTGCCCCAGAGCTCCGGCACCCGCTGCCCGGCACGAGGCCCTGACGCCTGTTACCTCCCGCTCCTTCTGCTTCCCCTCCTGCAGCTGCCGCGCCAGGTCCTTGACGAGCTGCCTCTCGCGCCGCTCCAGCATCTTCCGCTGCCACGAGGTGCGGAGGGGCTTGTCCTGGATCATGTGCGAGAACCTGGGCATGGGAGAGGGGCCACGTCAGCCACGAGCGCCTCCCTCGCTCCCCCAGGAAACCCTCTTTGGGCCAGGATTTCTGCGGCATTTCTCTGAGCTCCGGCCATTCCCAAACCCTCTGCCCCCCTCAGGAGCGCCCCCAAACCAGCCCAAAGGCTCTACCTGCC